>OZ032117.1:1666575-1906575 GCA_964026355.1 Pseudorhiza aurosa | reverse complement strand
CTGATCTGATCTTTAGGATTTATTGGCACGATCAAATTAAGTTGTCATGATAGCTGTCAGGATAGCTCAGTTGTAAGATTCTTGCGCATTGATCCTATGGTCAATGGCTTGAATCCACTCTCTGCTAAACCTTCCATTAGTGTGAGGAGATGCGCCAGCTCTCTGTAATTCCGGAAGCATGAGGTGCGGTCACAATGAGAGGACGGACTCGGACACTACCCGATAAACAAAAAGCTACTCAGTGTCCAAATGCCTACCTTATTTGCTATCATGAGACCTTGAGGAGCCAAAAAAGAACTTAGAGCCCTGTCTCTAGTTTCCGTTAAGCTCGAAATCGAATGATCGACCAGTTGAGCAGTGCCCCGGTTCTTCCTTCCAGTTTTGACACGACTGGCGTGAACTTGTGGAGTTGAATCGGGCTGAAAGTTTCCTTCACGTGGAGAAAATGCAAGAGTCAAAAAAGTGCAGCAACCATGGGGATTTATCTTAACAAAAAAGCATTAAAGCAGGCAGCGATTCGTGAGGTAGAATAGAGACAAGTGAATTAATAAAATGTGGAAGGAAGAGTATGAAGGAATTTGTTCCCCATCTGCCTACTTATTTAGCACTGCTCTTTTTTCGTGCAGGGACAGCCCCGAAATTGCTGACGTCACCGATAACAGAAGCCACGATGTGGCGATTTATTATCCCCGGATAAATTACGTGTCATTGCTTGGGGTAGATGGCGGCGATGATGCTAACGTGCTTGCTGACGAAATAGCATTGAAATACCTGACATCCAACCAAATGCAAAATGTCCAATACCAAGTGAAGCAGAGAACGAAAAGTGTCAAGTTTGAAGGGCTCCTCGACAGACCCGTTCTACAAACACCGAAAGTCAGTATGAACTTTGTAAGCATGAATGTATCTTGTAATATGTCTGTCGCTACGAAGCACTATTTGCAGAAATATGACCTCCTTGAAGGCGAGGTTCGACGTCCTCCTGCCCAGCGCAACACGCAGCCGAGTTTTAAGAAGGCTTCCTCAAGACGCGGTCTGGTTTTAGCCGACGAGAAGGAGGGTAAAGAGAACGACCAAGGTAATGTTTTAGATCTCATGAAACTGAAAGGACTGCCGAAATTAATGTAATGTGTGCCATTCATCCCAAAGGAAGTTGTTCTTTCGGAAGCGCCCAGTTTGCATATGCAAAAAGGACACACAAATATTGAATGACGTGGTACGGGAGATTTAGCAACTGCTAATTGAATATCACCATCAAAAAAGATGAAACTGACGAATTTCTAAAGAGCCCTAGATTCATCTTTCATCAAGGAGATTTCGGATTCAATTTCGCTGTATTTTTATCATAGAAACTCCATTAAGAATTCAAGTTTGCCTGGATATCTATTTTTTGCTCGTATGAAAACAGCTCGTCGTGAGAAAACGTAGTTAAGAATTCTACAGAGATGTTTTTCCAAAGCAAGGCCCTTCTGTGTAATGAATTATTTTCCTCCCTTGGCTACTTTTTCATTAAGGAGACTTCGGATTCAATTTCGCTGTATTTTTTTCATAGAAACTCCATTAAACAGACTTGACTGATGTTCACAATTTATTGCTCTGTCTTATCTTGAATACAAAATAGTTGTAGTTTTTTCCGTACGGCAATGAATGCTATGCTAGAAGGTCTGTTTATTGTGTTATGGTCCCTGCAGCGCCGTGCTGCTCTAAGTATATACCTACTTATCCGCGTTGATTTTGAATCGATTTTGCTTCACAGGTTCCGCTTTAATTTCTCAACATGGAGTTTTTTTGGATTTAGATGCTAGAAATGCACGTTCAAATCGTTGGTCCTCTTTCTTATTTAAATATGATGTCACATTTTGAGTTTTTTTGTGTTGAATCATTCCCGGTCGGTTCTCCTTGAACCAGGAGGAAACGTGTGAATTGTTTCAGAGGCAGCTGGGCACAGTGGTGGAAGCACGTTTCTACCTCGCAGAAGCTCCCGAGTTCATGGCACGATCGTGCACGTTCATCTTCGCCGTCTCGCTCTCTACCCAGCAGTGAATAGGTACCTGCGGTGAAGTACCACGTTGAATGATAAAGATCGAGTTCAGTATAACTGGATACATTTACAAAGTGGCCTGAAGAAAGCACTGACCACCCTACCTCAAAATGCTGTGGTTCTGGATGGTATCTCTCTAAGAAGGTGCTCCCACCTCCCGTTTCGAATGTCGGATAATTGGACAGTGATAATTAGTGGCTCTCATTTGTTGCCTGTTCGTCACCTTTGAATATGAATATATATGAATAAATATATATATATGACATATATATGTATATATTTTGTATTTCCTGTTGTTGGTTTGGAGAGTTGACTTCGAGCCCTCATTGATCCTATGGTCAATGGTTCGAATCCACCCTAGTTAGAGTGAGGAGAGCCACTAGCTGTCTTCAATCCAAGCGCTGGAATGATGAGGTGTGGTCACATTGAGAGGAAGAACCTGGACACTTTTCGATAAGCGAAAAGTTTTTTCACATCCAAATGTCTCCATCGACATCTAGGTAGAATCATATTTATGTAAAAAAGAACGAATTTGATTTTGAGCCGTTGTGATTCGTGGTGACTCATTATGATTCACTTTAAGCTGAAAAACATGAAATACTAGTACGAGATGAAATTCGTATCTAAGCAGCGATAAAATGCAAGGATACATTAACAGGCCACAATACTCTCGAGTGGAAGAACTACTGATGGAAAAATGGCATTTAACGTCTTCTGGAGCCTAAATGACTGTAGCTGTAATCTTCATACAGTTTAAATAACTCTAAAGACGCTAGGAGAACGAGAGAGAGAAGGTTTTTAAAAGTCCAGGGCATGCAATATCGCTTGATGAATTGGCTCGATGGAATAGAGCAATAGGATCTAGTAGTTGAAGCTATAGCATGATAAGAAATCCTTCGAAGGGGAGGACATGGGAAATTACTTTTTTGGCAAAGTGCATTGAGACCAGGGCACCTGAGCAATGCCATCTTTCCATGCCAGTTATGAAAGTTCCAAAGTAATCAAAATTGCTTAGATATGCATTTTCTGCAACAAGTAATCTCAATGTTTAGTTTTGAAGTTACTTTTTGATCGGATGCGCTTTGTGATAGTTATTCAGCCAGGTTTGCGACGGCTTTGGCAGTGCATTGACAAAGTTGCTTCCCTTCCCATCCACGTATTTATCAATCTCTGTTGGTTTGGGCTTCGGCGGGTCGCGATGTATAAACAAAGACGCTATTGCAAGTGCCAGGCCAATGATGGCACAAACAATTCCAATTATAGGTATGCAAGCAGCTTCTACAAACAAACCAATGGCAGCAGCCATTGTAGCGACGCCCAGTGTTATTCCCTGCGAAAGAAGAGTTTTGTAGTTAGAGCTCAACTCATTTGTGGGTTAATAGAATCGATGATAAGCAACGTCTGTTTTTGATACATTGCAGGTCTTCCGACCTTGAAGCCTCGTTTCAGCATGACTCGTCATGTAAGGTCGGTTGCTCAGGTCAAGACTCGAAATCAATTGGGAATGAATGAGTCTTTTTGCAGACGAAACAGAGCTATGATGAATTTTTTTGCCAAATACATTTGCGAAGAATTGGTTTTTTGTTCTCAATTCAAAGCAAAAATCAGAGTGTAAGGAAGAGCATAGTTTGTGCCACCATCCCAATCAGTCTCAGCATAACAAGCCTAATGATCCGGCCGAGGCATTCTCTGGCAAGCATTCTGTCATGTGAAAAGCTTACAGGAATCGCCAATAAAGATAGCACGGTTCCCGCGTGGCTTATAGTATTGCCGCGGTGTACAGTAAAAACATCATTGGGGGGAGGGGGAGCAACAGGAAACCTGCGTTGCATACTCGATTTCGAGCGTAGCAGAAACCAGATACAGAGCTTCGAGTTTTTTCTAGGGAGGGGGATTGCACGAGGTGGTTTCCCGGTTGCCTTCCTCGCCAATACGTCTTTATTGTGACACCTGGAGGAATCAAACTGACAACATCTGTGATGTGAGTCCACACACTTAACCGCTACACCACGGCACCACAGGAAACCTCGTTGAAATCCACTCCCGAGAAAATTCGGAGCTCTATCTCTGGATTCTGCTCGCTTGGTATAATCATGATTCACAGCTTTTTTACCTGGCATATGTCCAATGCCTTTTGCGCGACGGGTGCGTTTGTGCTAAAATCCCTGTATATTTGAAAACCAACCACAACACAGCCAGCAACCCCAGCAATGAGACCTGTAACCTTAGCAAATTGCTCGGTTACAGAGAAGAACTTCTGCCAATTTGATACGACAGCTTCCGCCTCTTCAAGCTGCGCTGCGGTCTTCTCCGCCATTACTGCGTCAACACCAACTTCATCCACACCTAAAATGCAATGATGGGAAGTGTATGTATCGTAACTGTGTATTAAGAAATCAAATGCATTTAATACAGTATGATTTAAGAATGAAGAATCTCCTCAGATACCGAAAGTCAAAGAAACCACATGGATAAAGTTCGTTTGTTCCATTTCTGTTGTTGATAATATTGTATCAAAATGGTTGGCATTAATTAGCTTCGAGCTATTAGACATGTCAAACTTAAATAAAGAATTCATTTATTTATTATTTATCATTAATATTCATTAGTTAATTAGCATGTCATGACCGGATCGTCAACTTCGAATACTGTCACCTTCATAGTCATGTCAACATAAACTAAAATTATCAAAATGGCTCTTGCATTGGTCGTGGTCTTTATGTGGAAATTGATTATCAAGCTGCGCTTTCTCTCAAATAAATATGTTGCTGGCTCTCCTTTTTCAACGCGCTTATGCACGCTCAGAATAATAATTATAATAATAATATCGAATTTTTAACAGCATGAAAACTTCGACGATTAAAAAATTGCTCTTATTGATGTTCGTCGCGTGAAAAGAAAGGTTGTTAAAAAGAAAACATAAACATCTTGCAATTGTACGTCTATAAAAACAGTTTTATATTATTAGCATATTAAAATCTTATACAAATATAATGTTCAAGATCTCCCTAGAAGCAAATAAATTGTCAGAAATCCTTGCAGCCACTGGCAGTTCATTAGAAATATTGGCACCCATGAAGTAGTAGAAGCCTTTCCTTGCGTATTCAGTTCTTATCCGTGGAAGGCATACACTATGAAGACAACGATGTTGGAAATGTTGTCAAAGGGGTAATGAAAATAGGAAACAAGGTACAAAAGTAAAAGAAAAATCAAAAGCCAACGGTACAACGTGCAGAACAGAACGACCAAACGCACAGGAGATGGCTAATGAAAGAATTCGGTAATACAAGTTTAAATGGCTCACCGTCGATTTTTTCGACATTCTTTTCTACCACTTCTTCCATTTCATTTGCGGCCTCAGGCTTATTTTGTGCCTTGATTTTGTCCTTAATGAGCTTGAAACCAAGTTTACCGTTCTTGCACGAAGTCTTGAAGTTTGCTATCATATCTGGAATCCCAGCGATTGTCCTCACAAACATGTCAACAGAGTCAGCAATCAGGGCGACTTTCTGCTCTACGGTCAAGGAATCCCACTGCATGAATGTTTTTACGGTGAAGTAGATGCTTGTTATCCACAATGCAGAGCATATAGCCACCGAGGAAAACTTCAATATGCCTGCCTTAATGGGATTTCTTTCTTGCCACTTGCTTACGCTTTTTGCGAGGGCTTCCCAGGCCGTGCCACTCTGCAAAGCAAACAGATTGATGACTCCGCTAATGAACTCCTCCATGTGAGCCAGCATGTCATTTGCTGTCTCTTCGCTGTCTGCAGTAATTTCGACATTCATCTCATTCGCAGCTTCGACCAGATCTTTTCTGAGATTAGCTGTTACCTCTCTCGTAGTCGCGTCGCCCCCAGCCAGTACAGATACAATCAACTGGTGTATGCTATCCGTGAAGATTTCCTTCATCAAAACAGTGTTACCTCTTTCACCCCTAAAGTAAGTGCTTGTCTCATTTAGCCTCGTCATCATGACTTTCTTGTAGAATCTCGCACCGTAGTCCTCCTTTGGGGACAGGCAAAATAGCACCATTGATTGCTTTTGGATTATCGACATGGTCTCTGATACCTCTGCTGCCAAAGCCAATCCATTGAGCACTTCGGTTTCTGTCAATTTGTCGTAAAGCTTTTTCGCCCAGTAAGGGCCGCCTTGACTGGACGATATGTACTTCTCTACCTCTGGGCATGATTGGATGTAGGCCACTCTCGATACATCATTGTTGGCCTTGTTGTAATCAGCGTTCTGGGCCAGACTATCTTTATCATTACCACTCCAGAAATAGAGCAGTTGGTTTCGCTGTTCGTCAGTTATCTTATCTTTGTATGTGTCACTCTGTGACAATGCGTTCATCATGTATGCATTAGCAAAGGTGTCACCCAAGAACGTCTTGTAACTGTTTGCAACGGCCGCCATATCACCGCTAAGGTCGGGCTTAACGACGCCTAGAATCTTCTCTCGGAGTGTATTATCCATGTCGTACTTCATACCTTCTTGGAGTAAGTTGAAGGTTAGCTCGTGCACTGTCTGTGAATCCGGTGGTGTTATCATGTACAGCTCGTCCACGCTCAGACTCTGGGTAGCCATTGTCGCCATGGTATTTGCCATTGGAGCCACAGTCGATTCGCTGTCAGTGGTTGAGGATCCATCAACAGCATCTAGCAGCTGATATCGCGGCGTGGTCAAGAGAGGCACCGGATCGGCATGGATCGGGCTCTTTAGGCTGATGTTCCTGGCACTCTCTAGCATTGTGTTGGCACTGAGATTCTTCTCAATAACACCTTTCCAAAAATATGTCTCACCTTGAAGGGTTGGTTTATTTTCATCATAACTCACACACGTGCCAGTGAATGTCTCAAAATCCATACTGAACGTGCCAGAGAGTCTAGTACAGCCAAAGTACGACCAGAAGTCGCTTGGTACAACGACGTTGACAAGTAGCTGTTGCTTTGCATCCACCGTAAACACGACGTGGTGGCCAAGGTCATCCAGCGTGTCCATAGGAGGAATGCGTACCTTTCCAACAGTCTTACAAGTCCCAGAGCTGCAGTCGACACCCATGCTTAGCTCACCGTAATCCGTCCATTTTGCCGTGGTTTGGCTGGCCCCGGTGCTTGCCTCCACACTCTTGTAGCATTTGTACGTGTTCACGTGAGCAGTGGCTGTGACGCTGGCGGACACTACAGACTTCGTGTCATGTTGATTATTTGTAAGTGCGACGAATCCATTACCTTGAATTCGGTTGCCATGGAGCTTAACACTGCCATGCTCCCATTTGCCATCAGGGACACTCCTCGTCCAAGTGACGTTGTTGTCATTTGTCACTTGAGCTGCAGGGACATGGATTTCGTCAAGGAACAAGTGTCCACGCACAAGAGACATCTTTTTCGGCATTGAATAGGACCCCAGCTTGGTATCACCTGCGTGATACGTCAGGTTGACATGCGGTAGAGACATTTCTTTCAACGGAACCCTGTCTTTCCTAGCTTTATTGTCGTTCTTCATTTTCTCTGTCAAGTATCTTTTGGTCAATGATGTCATGGCATTGGAGGGGCCAGGTCCTAGCACTTTCTTCAGCATTGGCTCCATCTCATCCATGTGCTTTTGCAACGTCTTCTTTTCCTCACTCGACAGACTGCTCATTCTATCAACTGCATTTTGACACGTGATCTCAGGGTAGTTCTGACAAACTAGGTAGCCATTAGCATGATAAGATCTAGGCCCTTCGCGAGTGTGAACGCCGTAGACCTTTGTGCCCGCTGGAAAATCTTTGAAATGAATGGCACTTATCTTTAGCCATTCATAGTCGATTTTGCCATCTTTCACGGCCTTTACTCGCCTAACGTAGTCCCCCTCTGTCAGCTGACCAACTTTCAACCAGTGATTGTCCAACTTTGCTAAATGTGGATTGACTGCCCTCCAGCCATCTTGGGTCCAAAATGGATGGCTGGAAGTAAAGAAAGGCTCTTCTTCATTGAACCCAAATAAGGGTGTCACTGAATCCAATTCCAGTGCTACTTTTTCAGAAGAAACTACACCAATACCACCATTGATGCCAAATATCTTGTCGCCTTCTTTCAGATTCTCGATGGCAACAGACTTTGAGTCGCTCAGGAGCACGGATGCGCTACCAAGGAAGCATCCCGCAGGATTGTTGACATGCGTCCTTTTCACGATGTTGTCTGGCTCTCGTCCTGACAGCAGACTATACTTGGCAGGGCCATTGCTCGAGTTTAACCAACTCCTAACAGAATCGCCATAGGATGTTTCCGTGTGATCGATCGAGAGTCCTGGACTGTACGGTTCAACTGACGTCCACGATTTTGTATGTGACTTGACGCATGCTGATATGACTTCCTTTGAAAATGGCTGACTCATCAACCATCCATTAACTAACAATAGCAAGCTGTCCTTGTTCACAAAGTCTTCAACTGACTGCATCAACTTCTGGCTGCTTGCTTTCACCCAAGCCTTTGTTATCTCCTCGACTTTGTTCGATCCAAGCACTTTTAGCAGGAACAATTTCATCTTTACAGCTAAGATGCTCTCTTCGGAAAGTTGTTTAACGAGGGTACCTTCAATATAAACCACATCATTGAGAATTGCCTCCAGTTTCGCAACCCACTCTTTTTTGTCGTTGAGATATTGCTGGAAGCCATGCTGTTTCTTAAGAGCTTCCACGAGCAGGCCTTCGCCCATCAATTGGCCACCACGGACTATCTGTGTAACCTTGCTCTTCGCTAAATTGCCATTAGTTACATGGTCAAAGTTGAACTTAGCAACCTAAGAATTGAAAACAAGGCACATTACTGATGCTAGTTCAAAGCAAGTCGTGATCAAAAGCTCTCGGCATTTCACTCAGCCACTTACGACCACTCCTTGAGTGAAATACCGAGAGTTTTAGATCAGATTTTCGAATCTTTTCGAGAATTTGGTCGCCTTCAAAAATGGAGACAAGACCACGGAGGCAGGGTTATAAAGGCAGGGCTTTGGAGGGAGGGCTTTGGAGGGAGGGCTGTGGAGGCAAGGCCGAGGCACAAAAGCAAATTCCCAAAGGCAGGGTTGCAGAGGTTAAAGTATAAGGAAATGGTTGTTTCCCAATTTATCTCCACACATTACAATGAATATCATCGTGACCAAATACGATGATAAATGCTCTTCTTAATCACTCTGAATCTAATACTTACAGCAAACATTCAATGGTTTCCAATATAACGTACACTCCCATTTTCAGCGAGTATAGCTCTCTAATCACCATGGCAGAAAAATAATGACATTTAAACTCATTAATCAGAGAAGTGATGTTGCACTACGACAATCAGTCAGGGGATAAGCCATCTCTGTCAATGATGGCGAACGCCTTTCAATTTTTTTATAGCACGAAAGAATGAGCTTACGCTGGTGAGATCGATTGACACCAATGCTACTGCAAGCTCATCTCTCAAATTTGTAAAATCTTCACCACCAAATATGGCCTTTTGTGTAGACTGATTGAAGAATGTCTCTGCGACACCGCCTCCGGACTTCTTGATGGAATCGCCCAGAATTTCTTTTAGAATTTCATTCGGTAGAGCCTTGAATGAATCAGCGATGTCGAGTAGCACTTGCACATTCTTGTAGCTGGTGACGGCTCTAGGATGCAATTTGAACTAGAATTTCAGGGCTTGCGTGTCTTGTAGGTGCATCGTCGTGAGATGCAATACTTGCTACGGGCTATTCACAGTGTGAATATGCTTGGCATAATGAGAGAACATGTCTTCTTCATAGAGATCCCCAGAAAGGTCGGAGACTGGTAAGCAATGTCATCCATCGTTTGAGGCACTTTTCTGCGCATTTAGTTGTACGTCTTAAAAATCGTGGCTCAAGCGAGGGACATTCACCTCAGTATATGTGTGACTTGACCAATGTGCCACATACAGGCATTTTCAACCGGGATGGCGCCAGAGAGAGCAGGGGGCTACAGTCCCTTATTCGGGAAGCCCTGGCCCTCCAAACGGGGAACAATTCAAATTTGGGACCAATCGACACCAAACGCAGCCTTCTGTGAATTAAGAATCTAGCCCCTTTGTTGGGGGAATCAGCCCCCCTTTGGGAACTACTGGTGACACCCCTAGTGTACAATGCGTGTTTTCAATGGCCGATCCCACATAACACGGTTTTTGGGTGACTCTTGAAAAACAGCGGTTCAACTAAAATTACACTGAATATTTACTATCTCAAGCAAAATTCGCTCTCATGGAGGGGGGGGGGGGCGGTCAAGACATACCGAAAATACAATGGGTATTTCTTCGCTCATGCCAACGCGAGGGCCAAAATAAATTTTGTTTTCAAAATCTTAAGTTTTAAGGAATGAATGTCACGAATGACTGAATGCTCTCAAACTAGCCGCCGCAAACGGAAGCATTTTGCTTAAAGCAAAATTTCATTCGTGGAGTTTTGCTCAGCAAAATGTTCTAATCTTTAGCCTTTCACTTTCTTCTTTCGTCCTTTGCTGGGGCTTTTTATAGGCCACTTGGCCGTTTCTCAATATAACTCGCTAAAACAACACAAAAAAATGGTCAGGGAAGTCCTGAACCTACACCTCATCGACACATGATGCTATCAAGGTCGTGATGAAATTCGAGCATGTTTCCAATGTATATTTATCCTTCTTGCGTCATAGTTTTGCAGTGTAATTCTGTCTTAGTGAACTTTGCAGTCTTTAAGAATGCAGAAGAGAAATAAGAGCAGCATACCTTTGAACCCTCTCTATACGATCTGGAGAGACGCCTTCTATGCCAGCAATGTTACCAAATTGCATCACAGGCCAAATTGGTGCCATCTAGAGGAAAAAATGCATGCATCAATATCTAAGGGCGAATGGAAGAGTGGCTTGAACAAAATAACAAGACCTTCTCTTAGCTTGCAACCCACCTTCAACGGGGAAAGTATCAGAAATTTCACTTAATGACAATTCCTACCATCGATAAAAACTCAGCGCTGATGGTTCCCTAAAATTTTTTGAAACGCTGTTTTCTGCTTCGAATATTTTAATCAGAATAATGATAATTTTTTCCAAACTTCATTTCTTGGAATACATACTAACATACAACTGCAAACCTCTATAGATAGTTAGTTTAAAATTGGCCACTTTAGCAAAAATAAACGAGAAATATAAAGGAAAGAAAAAGCTATTAGAAAAGAGTGAGTCTTCAAATTTTCACGAGTTTGGGATCATTCCAGTCCCTATTTCTTCAGCAGAACACGTAGTAGGAAGTCCTTATTGCAATCACCATTATCCTGCTGACTGCGTAGTGCCTGCATGTTTGGTCCAATGATAACAATGATGATGATTTTTTTCTTTTTTAAACCATTTATCAACTGCATATTTGTAATGCAAAAACATACCCCTCTTATAACAGGCATTGTGTAATTGGATGTTTCTACTTAACACTAATGACAATTCAAACGGAAAAGTCTTGATAATAATGATAATAGTAATAGTAAAATATACTTATATTGCCCCATTCATCTACATAGCTCAAAGGCATTTAATGGCATTTATATGATACCCCGTGGCATCTATAAAGGACCTATTTGCAATAAATTTTGCAAGAATTTGCAAATGAGAAATCAATCCAAGTGGCCTAATATCGGTAACAGCCCAACAGCTAGGGAGTCCATCCAATTTTTGTTTGCACGATGCAAGGGGAGTTATTTTTGCCAAAGGGGGTGCCACCCTGGCATCAATTGCCAGAAGGTTTATCCCAGCATCAGAGGAAACAAGATTTCCCTTCTAGGAAGCTGAAAAGGAGGCGACTGAAATCGAACCAACGATTCTTGGGATTTCTTGGTGAACACTTTGCAGCCAGTCCATAAGAACTCTCAAAACGAAAAAAAACTTGCCGTCCCCATGAAACTGCTCTTAAAAGTGCTTAATTAGGGGAGTGTGATGCATTCAGCGATGGACTGGATTCGTACAAATACTGCATGCAAATGTCAGTACAACTTCTTCATCACAATAAACAAAACTTCTTCATCACAATAAACAAGACTCGCTTCATCATAGAAACGTGCATGCATAGGCTACAATGACTTGTTAACAACAATAGAAATTATGGAGAGATGCATATAAATTTATACTTTAAGTGCAATCCTCTCAGCCCTAAATCACAGCGGCGATGGGGTGCCACCCGAGTGAGGTTCATTGACTTCGCTTGCCTAATTCGTTGGAAAATATGGCAAACAAATTCCTCGTAACATCTTAGGACGGCATTGAACACAAAAACCTTGCAGGTGAAATTCAACATAATTCATCTCCTCTTATATTACCTACTGTTACAGAAAATTCGCACCCTTTCTTGTTTCAGATGGATTGGCAACGATGGCAATTTTTCTCATGTATAGGTTAATTGTCCTTTACTTTTTTCTATTAACATCCACCGAACATCATTTATCAGCAATAAGATGAATACTTGACGCGCTCCTCTTGCTTCTTTTTTCGTTTCCAAAATCAGTAAAATTGAACGTCATTTTTTGAAGCTAGCTTTTCAAAGAAGTTCGAATTAATCTTTCCTTATCTCCTGCTATTCATTCCGTCATTCTAATTATCCAATAATCGTCTTCAGTCCTGCCAAATTTCCACTCGCTTACCCTACCCTTCTCGTGAAGTCAAAGATGACTTTTCTCGTGGCTCCCTTTGTCCTTCTGCATCGATGTCAGGGGTGTCAACTGGACTTTCCCGACAGGGAGGCTAAGTTCCCTGACAAGGAGGCTTGATAATTAATTCACAGAGGATTGCGCCTGGTAACGATTGGTCACAGAACGACTTTTTCATCCCAACGAGAGGCTCAAGCTCCTCGATGGTGGCTGTAGCCCCCTGTCCCCTCGGGTGCCACCCACGATTGGTGTGCGCAAATATTCGAACGAACTAGATGTGCATGGTTCCCAGGCATAGCATTGCCAGAATGACCCCCGCCCGCCCAGATGACGGACTAGAGAACTTGAGCAAAATGCAGTCCTATACGTTCATCATTATGCACGCACCGCAGCGCAAGTGCTGTTTAAGTCGACGTGCTGAATTTCCATTTGCTTCCAGGAAGCTCTGGCCCTTTCCCCAAGGATAGACGTGATTTCATGAAAAGTGATGACAAATAAGAACAACTCAAGTTGATGACAGAATGACCTCTGCCGTCTTGTAGCCGAATTCTTTTGCTTTGATTGAGAGGGCATTGCGAAAAGTCGTGGAAGTTATTCAAATTATCCTGCAGCAATGCAATGAAGGAAAATGGTCAATACCTTGAAATTGCTCCTTCTTTCTTTGACTTCTACGATAACTGTTCCTCCTTCAGCCTTTTGCACTCTGTTCTGTTCTTGCTTCAAAATTGCTGTCTTCTTCTTTTCTTGGGTTGGTCTTCTTTAACTTGGATCCGTCGCTTTTCTCCGTCTGCCCTGGCTCGCTGTCTGATAGCAGTGCGCTTTATATGTGAATTTCGATCGAATTTATAGACATCGGTGCTATTACGTGGCGACACAATCAGGTAATCAACATATTCATTGTCCGTGTATCATTACCTCATTGGCGTGGAACGGATTGCAGACAACAAAAGGCTTACTTCCTATCTAGGCATCAACGCAATATGCTTCCTGTCTTGTCATGACGTAGAGAAACTGCCGTGCAAAATAGCTACTAAATAAATAATTTTCTGAAAAACTTGCTTTGATTTACGTCAGTTGCTTTGGAAAATAAACAGAGGTGTCGGCGTCAAATCCATCTACGGTTTGGTTGTGTGGCCGACTGGTTCAGGCGCAGTGTTTCGAATCATGCGAGGTCTACTCGCGGGGGCCCGAGTCCCGTCATAGGAACCAATAATTGCAATCCAACAGCCAACTCAGCTGCCCATCCTTCCGAGGTCGGTCAATGAGTTAGTAGTACTCATAGATAACTCTGACCTCACAATCAGTAATGCCGCAGGCCCACATCAGCTGCTGGATAGCCGCCATGTACCCAGCCTGCGTTATCTTGGGCAGATCTGATAAAATATCGCTGGAAAACGTTTTACCTGCATCCTATTTCTCAAACCTTTACTTGAGAATGAGAAGAGACTTCAAATATGCTCATGAATAAGTTCCAAAATGAACTGTCTTCGATTTGACTGTCTTATGTTCTTGAAATCATTTGCAAGGAAACGCCCCCTTTTGCATTATTTCGAGTTCTTGCAAATTCTTTTGGTGATCTTTGACCATAATTGAGAAAGAATAGCTGCTCATGCTTCAAGTATGGACATTATAAAGCATTTTAATCACAGAGCGACTCAGGCAAATGTTTTTACCAATTTTCGAGAAACGTTATGCTAATAAGAAAGTCTCTGCCCCATCGGTGGCTCTGTCTATTTTTGCAATGAAAGGCGTGAGCCCCGTTGCATTTTGCACCGGCTATATTTTGAAATAAATTTTGCACTGTTCCTAAGGCTGCGAGCGTTTTGCGCTGTCGTTCTTGCTCAGCTCGCAAACATATTTGTGCATTAAGACAAAACAATTTCCTCCCCGTAAGAATGTCCCCCGCTGTCGACAGCACGCATCAATGCGTCTGTTTGCGTCACTGTTCACAAACATCTCGCCCTGTCATTTCCTTACATCTGCTTCTAAAATACGCCTTACAAATTATAATCTTCATGGTGCGTAAGTTATTCTGCCGTTGTCCTCATAGCAATGTCAGAAATAGCCGGGCCAATATAGCCATTGACTTTGTTCAATGGGAGTCCTATTCTGTTGTCTGCACCAGTGCTATGAATTTTCTTTTTGGGCATGTGCCTATTACCTGGACAATATTGGGAAAGCAGCAGAAATCATAAGGGCACATCTTCTGGAGTCAAAAATCTCACCTAGCATTGAAACATGTTTTTACAATTTACGAAATCATTTACATAAGACAGGGCATCATATAGTGTCGTAACTCAACAGCGTGTGTAGTTAGTAAGGCAATCAACAAATAAAAAGACCTTCATGAATTAATAACTTGATTAGCGATAAACAAGCTCCGTGCTATCTACATGACTCCAGCTACCAACTCCCCCAGAAACATCAATAAAAACCCGTTATAAAATATGTCGATGTGACTAAACCGTTTGATTAACAATGAAGCTCGTTATAATTAGTCAATAATATAAAAAGACGGCATGAACAACGATTTCCCTTAGAAGAATTAGTAATTAAATTCAACCCCTTGAAAGTCGGCGTGGGGCTACCAAAAGACAAAGGGAACTCTCTAGTACAAAATAACAGGAGACGCAACACTGATGAAAAAGGCTAGTCACATGACGAAACAACAAAGCGCGGGAAAGGCGCCCTCGCAGCAATTATCGTACCTTCTCCGACATATACAGTAGTATGATAACATGGTAAATGCCACACACAACAGCGCTTATTTTCTACTAATAAATTTCAAATCCAAACTATTCTTTAATGGGTACAATGTAATCAGCTCTTGAATTTTTTTTTACGCCTCGTTCGGAGCTTCATAGTTCTCAAAATCTATGCTCCTGAACTTGCCGCTATTCTTAACAAACTATTTCAGCTTTCCAACACTCTTGGCACATTTCCTACCTCATGGAAAATAGCCCATGAATTTCCTATCCCAAAAAAGGTGACAAGTCTAATCCTCTCAACTATCGTCCAATTGCAATCACGTCACTAATCTCTAAAACAGTGGAGACCATCATCACTAAACAACTTCTTACCTTCCTTGAAACAAACAATCTTCTCTCTGATCACCAGTATGGCTTTCGAAAAGCCAGGTCTACTGGCGATCTTCTTGCTTATGCTGTCCATGACTGGTCCTCTGCTCTAGAATCCAGTGGTGAGAGCAGAGTGATCTCTCTCGATATCTCCAAGGCCTTCGATCGCGTTTGGCACAAGGGTCTTCTCGCTAAACTGCCGATGTTTGGTCTCTATCCCACTCTCATTAATTGGATTGGTAGTTTCCTCTCTGATAGGTCAATTGCCGTCAGAGTGGACGGCTTCCTCTCCAATCTGCACTCAATCAATGCTGGTGTACCCCAGGGCTCTGTCATCTCCCATGTAATCTTCATTCTCTTCATAAACGACCTACTGCTCCCTACGTTGTCTAGCATTCTAGCATTCACTCCTTTGCTGATGATACCTTCCTAAGTTCTTCATTTTCATTCAATCCAAATGGCCATGCTCCCACCGATATCCAACTCCACAGAAATATTTCAGCCTCGCTTCTCTCCAATGATCTGACAGTTATTGAAAAGTGGGGTAAAGACAACCTAGTTTCGTTCAACCAAAGCAAGACGAAACAGGCTGTCATTTCACGCAAACGTAATCAAAACTTTCCAGCTGTCTTCATGAATGGTGATGAACTGGACACTTCAGCTTCTTTCACACAACTTGGTCTTTCTCTTTCATCTAATCTCACTTGGAAAACTCACATCCATTCCCTTGCTAAACGTGCATCTCAAAAGCTCGGTTTCCTCGCCAGAGCCCGTGGGTTTTCCTCATCTTCTCACCTTCTATCTATATACAAGTCCCAAATCCGTCCTTCTTTAGAGTACTGCTCCCACGCCTGGGGTGGTGCTCCAAAATCTACTCCCTGTCTGCTCGACAAAGTCTAGTCCAAAGACATTCCTCTCATCAATAATCCTAACCTCGCCAAATCTCTCCAACCTCTTTCCCATCGTCGATTAGTCGGAGATCTTTCCATTTTTTACAGATACTTTGACGGACATTGTTTTCAGGAGATCAGGGATATTACTCCAGTTCCTCTGAGGCGTTTCAGGACCACCAGAAGCTCAACTCGTTCACACCCTTTCCAAGTTTCACTGCCTGCTTCACGAACTCTATCTCACAAATCATCATTCATCCCAAGAGCATGTAATTTATGGAACATCTTGCCTTCCTCTTGCTTTCCTGATTCCTATAACTTGCCATCTTTCAAATTTAAGATCAGTAAACTTGATTTCATCCATCTATCCTCTTAGCTGTTCGCTTTCTTCTTTTTTCCTATGTTGGGGCTTTGTATAGGCCACCATAGTCTTTCCTCGGCATAACTCACTAAATAAAAAGACGTTTATGTGCAGACTATGAACAGCAGAGGCCTATGCAACTCAATGGTTGTGGGTGCTAAAAAATGCTTCGTCATAGAGTTCTACATGTTTTTTTTCACTTTTTGATATGCCGATTCTTTTTAGAAATGACTGACGAACCACCGATTACCCCACCCATTGGATATGAAGTCACATATAGTCTTCAGCTTCTGCCTTTCTTTCGGCAGCAGCACATAGGCCATAATGGCAATAAAACCCGAATGGCTCTAGAATTCCATGTCATACAGAGCTCTAAGCGTTATCAGAGAGGCATTTTTCCTCCCTCTCTCTCTCTCTCTCTCTCTCTCTCTCTCTCTCTCTCTCTCTCTCTCTCTCTCAGAGCTCTCTCTCTCTCTCTCTCTCTCTCTCTCTCTCTCTCTCTCTCTCTCTCTCTCTCTCTCTCAGAGTCTCTCTCTCTCTCAGAGTCTCTCTCTCTCTCTCTCTCTCTCTCTCTCTCTCTCTCTCTCTCTCTCTCTCTCTCTCTCTCTCTCTCTCTCTCTCTCTCTCTCTCTCTCTCTCTCTCTCTCTCTCTCTCTCTCTCTCTCTCTCTCATGGCTCTCTCTTTTATGGCTCTCTCTCGCTCTCTCTCATGGCTCTCTCTTTTATGGCTCTCTCTTCATGACTCTCTCATATGTGCTACAAGTATTTGGTTCGATGTACGATCGTTCACGTATCCGAACGTGCAGTCCACCTAGCAACTAATTCTTAATTGTTGGTGAATAGGGTGACGCCCATCTCAGTTTCATTACCCTTTGGGCCACACAAGCAAAGTAAATGCTACAGTTGGGGCTGGCAATCTGGTAGCTTTTTGTGTCTCACTCCCTGCAGGTGTTCGAACTGATCACCCTACCTCACCACTACCCTGCCGTGGCTCAGGATGAGACCTCCCCTTTCCTTCATTTCTCCCAACTAACTAAGGGACTTAACATTCAGAGAAGTAGAAGCCAAGCGGACGAGAGGGGCCATGTCCCCCCGCCCCCCACTTTTTGGCAAAGTATCCAAAAGTGCCCCTTCTAAATCCATAAGTTCCCTTTTTGCATAATCATTATTTTGTCCCAAATTCTCAATGTAAGATAAGTCCCAGAGTGATATTCTTAATCAAGGCTTTCTGTGAAAATGATTGGCGGCATTGTTTTCACTGACTTTGCATTACCTGCGGTCAGACTTTTTATTATCTGTCAACTTTACTGCTTTAGATTGCCCCCTTTTTCGACCTAACCCCCCCCCCCCCCCCCCCCCACTGCTAAGGCGCTTCCTACGTCCCCTATTAACATTACAGTATTAATGACCTTGTTCCGTACAGTTCAGTTCCGGTTATTTTTCTCGACAAGTGATTGTGGCTTGCTTTCATCCGATCGAATTACAAGTCGGTAGGAAGCAAGGGAAGTGAGGATTCTGAGAACTATGTTTTGCATTTGTGACCGTCCTTCAATTTGTTTCATACACGCCGGCCGGGATTGCTTTTATGTGATTTGAAGCCATAATTCGAAATGATACCTATTTTGCTCGGTATTCTCTTCATCAGTAGTTCGACTGCTCTCTGGTGTCGAGGTAAGTTATGCTTTGTGTTTCCACCATACCGATTTCGATCTTGCCAGGGGTCAATACGCATACCTAGTGTAACGTGCAAGAAAACTATCAAAGGACTTAAAAAATTGCTATTTTTACAATTTTTATGACTCCTTTGTTTTCGTTAGCCTATCCTTTACTCTGGGGATTCTTGTTGTTTCTTAAAAGCATGCGTAGAGGGAAGATAAAGATAACGAGACAGGCCATTGTCGATGAGGTAGAATAAGGTTTTCTAATGAATCATTCGGATGTACTGCATGTCTACAGTGAACATATTTCATTAGATTTGATTTAATTCACTTTGGCCTAATGCTCACAGTACGCTTCCTGCAAATATCTTTAGTTTTAACGTCAATTATCTGAATAATGCAGTTGCTACCAGAAAGAGCCTACAGCTAGGAAATCTTTCCACCACCTCTGATTGCTTCTCCTTCTTTCAGCCGGAGTCACTTCTTCACATCATTTAGGATAATATTTTTCATTATTATTACTATCTACATGATTACTAAAATTAATGACAACAAGCCCTGGATTAACCCAGACCTTCTATCCTACTAAAGTTCAGTTTCGCAGCGAATTCGCTGAACACTTCGTCTGGTGGAAATCCGCCTCAACAGTTTTCCTTCATCCTTAGTTCTTCTTCATAAAATCATTTACCTTTCTCCGGCTTTTTTTCTTTTCGTTATTAACTTATACATTCATTTATTAACTTATCCATTCAATTATTAACTTATCCATTCATTTATTGACTTATCCATTCATTTTTTCTTCTTTTCACTAGAAATGCCTGTAATTAGGTCAGCCGAATACAAATTACCTATTATTAGAGATATTTGTATTTGCATGTTGAATTCATATATCAAAATGAAGTTTAAAAAAGCATTGCCGATTGTGAGACATACCTAGACCAGGGACGTTTTACATGGCGACACAATTCGGCAATTGACTCTCTTCCTCAAACTTTTCGATCTATATCATCTCCCAAACTGTATGTCAACCTTCCTGGTTAACTCTCGCCTTGCATTGTTACTGGTGACAGCCTCCACCTAATTTTGCTTCTGATGACAGCCGAAAATTGCCTGTACATCCTTGAATTGAAAATGGGTTTTGAAATAAACCTCAATAGCAATACCCGACGCAAAGAATATGAATACCGTCCTCTTCTTGGACACTGCAATCAACAAGAGAAACGTGGAAACATATACATTATCGGTGTAGGCATTTTGGGTAGTCCTCCGATTATTTTCTACCAAAATCTCCTCCATCATTACACCTTCCAATATCAACTCAGTCCACCAACATCCGAATTCCACAAGCCTCTATGCACTCTTCCTCTCCGAAACAAAAATCAAACCTCTCGATACCGACGAAAGCACCATTCTCCCTCCTCTCCCAAAATGTTCAGGTTATCAACTACTTTCCTCCTTCTTCCCTAATGGTGGGATATGTGGATTTACTCGTTTTGATGTGCAGACCATACACCTTAAAAAGTTTGACCTTTCTAATCCTGGCTTTCAAATCATCTGGTTAGAAGTTTCCGTTCCCACATGCCTCAAAGTAAACTTTCACACTATGTACCGCTCACCTAACTCAAAAACCGATTAGCTTCTCTTCGATCACCTTTCTACATCAATTGACACTACCACTCTGCAATCTCCACGCTCTGAAATCACGCCCCTTGGTGATTTCAACATCCACAACTCTGACTGGCTAACGTACCCCTCAAATATCATCAGCCGTGCTGGTCGGGATGCAGAGGCCTTTGCCATTCACGATGACTTGATACAGGTAATATCAATGCTCACGCGCATTCCTGGTCGTGCAGGATACAAAGCAAATGCTCTTGATCTTCTGCTCACATCAAACCCTAGCATCTACTTTCCTCCTACGCTTAACTCTCCTCTTTGCAACCTTGATCATAACATCAAAACATTGCAGCATGACTTTTCCTCTACCTGGAGACTCCTTCACTCCATAAAAAGTCTGCCAACTACAGTAAGGCTGACTGGGACCCCCTTCATACCTTTTACTCTGCATACCCTTGTTTTAGGTTTTATGATAATACAATGGTAACAATTGTGATGATAATCATAGGAATATTTAACAGGATAAAAAGCTTCAGCAAAAATCTTTCTGCTTCCACCCCCTGTCCTGCCCAAAAGAAAAAGAAATACAAGTTCTAACTTGCAATTGGATAACAATAAGTAAAACTCATAGTCCATGATTAATCTTAAAAAGCGCATCAAAGCTACTTTTTTGTTAAAAGCAAATCCAGTTTTCCTCAAAGTCCTCTCCATTTTTGGCAGTTCTTACGTCTCCAGGCAAATCGTTATCTAGCTTTGATAGATAGATAGATAGATAGATAGATAGATAGATAGATAGATAGATAGATAGATAGATAGATAGATAGATAGATAGATAGATAGATAGATAGATAGATAGATAGATAGATAGATAGATAGATAGATAGATAGATAGATGGATAGGCATAGATAGGTATAGATAGGCATATATAGGCATGGATAGGCATAGATAGGCATAGATAGGCATAGATAGATAGGCATAGATAGATAGGCATAGATAGGCATAGATAGGCATAGATAGGCATAGATAGGCATATATAGGCATATATAGGCATAGATAGGCATAGATAGGCATAGATAGGCATAGATAGGCATAGATAGATAGATAGATAGATAGATAGATAGATAGATAGATAGATAGATAGATAGATAGATAGATAGATAGATAGATAGATAGATAGATAGATAGATCGATAGATAGATAGATAGATAGATAGATAGATAGATAGATAGATAGATAGGCATAGATAGGCATAGATAGGCATAGATAGGCATAGATAGGCATAGATAGGCATAGATAGGCATAGATAGGCATAGATAGGCATATATAGGCAGTTTCCTCGCCAAAGCCCGTGGGGTTTTCTCATCTTCTCACATATGAACTTTATATAGAAGTCCCAGGTCCGTCCTTCTTTAGAGTACTGCTCCCACGTCTAGGGTAGTGCTCCAAAATCTACTCTCTGTCTTCTCGATAAAGTCCAGTCGAAAGGCACTCATCTCATCAACAATCCAAGCTTCACCAGATTTCTCCAACCCCTTTCCCACCGTTGTTTAGTTGGTCGTCTTTCCGTCTTTTATAGATACTTCTACTGATATTGTTATAATGAGATTACGACTATTTTTCTGTTCCTCTGAGGCATGTCAGGACCACCAGAATCTCGACCTGCGCACGCCCTTTCCCAGTTCAACTGTCTACTCTACGGCCACTATGCCAAAGTTATCGTTGATTCCAAGAACATACATTTTATGAAGTGGCTTGTCCTCCGAAGTACTCAAGTACTTTGGTCATGTAGTCACTGATGATGAATTAGTGAGAATGGTGTTGGTTGGGGAGGATGAAGACCATAGAAGGCCAGGGAAACCTAAGAAAAGTGGCTTGACAACATGATTTTTTTTCAGTGGGTTATGTTGAGGAAAGGCTATGGTGGCCTATACAAAGCCCCAACATAGGAGGAAGGATTGACTGGAATAGACCTCGGATCCGTGCCTCCGTGCTTAGAATGGGACGACGAGTGGCCCAACTGTATGCTACTACGGCCTAATAAGACTAGGGAAAACTGAACTGAACTTGTCTTCCCCTTCCTTCCTGGAATCCTACAATTTGTCTTCTTTCAAATCAATTATCAATGAACTTGATTTGCTGCCCATCTTCTCTTAGCCTTTCTTTTTCTTTTTTTTTGTGGCTTTGTATAGGCCACAAGGTCCTTCCTCAAAACTCACCAAAATGAAGAGCGATGCATGGTGACAGTTCTAAGTGCATAACCAAAAAACATTTGGCTTTCTGCTTGTTTAAAAGCAAGTTCTAGTCAAGCAATTTCCTGATTACAGGAAAGTCGACTCTGTGGCTTCTCAAATTGAACTTTACTTGGGTAAAATTCATGATTTTTCAGATATTGTGAGAAAAGAAAATATTTTCGTTCGTCGAACTTAAAGCCTTGCATAGCCCAAAGGCTTGTGATTCCCAAACTGAATTTTTTATGTACTGATCATTTTATTAGGATCGTACTTTGACTGCTTTATCAGGAATAATAACATGGGAAGAAGACAAGGCTTTGGTAGTGCTATCACTAGTTAACGAGTGACAAAAGTATCCTGCTTCCTGTATTTGGCATTCTCTCAACTCTGAAATCAATCATCTCATCTTCAACACATTCCGTCTAGTGGTTTAGACATTGTGCGGTGAATCATATTTCTCCAGGCATTACGATTTTGTGCAATCACTTTGGCTTGTTCCTCTGTAAGATTGAGTTCAATGAGGTCTTTCCTCACCAATTGGATCCAGGTCAGTTTTTTTTTCAAAACTAAAATCAATAAAATTGAGCTGATCTCTCTCTCCTCTTGGCCTTTCCCTTTCTTGTCCTTCCTTTGTTGGGGCTTTATATAGGCCACCACGATCTTTCCAAAATATAACTCACTAAAAATATGGAGAAAAAGTTGAAATTAAAAGTTGAAATACATTGGGAAATAGCAGCTTCTTGCTGATCTTATTGCAGAATAATCGGTCTCATTTTGAAATAACACTTTGCTACATGTATTCTAAGGCTCCTAAAACTTCTCCCTTATTCAACCATTCATTCCTTCTTTTTCCTTCTCCTTCTCTCGTTTTCCTTCTCCTTCTTCCCTTCCTTTCATTTGTCTTTGCTTCTGCTTCTCTCGTTTTTGCTTCTCCTTCTTCTCTTCCTTCATTTGTCTTTCCTTCTCCTTCTTCTCTTCCTTCATTTGTCTTTCCTTCTCCTTCTTCTCTTCCCCTCATCTTCTTTCCTTCTCCTTCTTCTCTTCCCTTCATTTTTCTTTCCTTCTCCTTCTTCTCTTCCTTCATTTGTCTTTCCTTCTCCTTCTTGTCTTCCCTTCATTTGTCTTTCCTTCTCCTTCTTCTCTTCCTTCATTTGTCTTTCCTTCTCCTTCTTCTCTTCCTTCATTTGTCTTTCCTTCTCCTTCTTCTCTTCCCCTCATCTTCTTTCCTTCTCCTTCTTCTCTTCCCTTCATTTGTCTTTCCGTCTTCTTCTCTCATTTTTCCTTCTCCTTCTTCTCTTCCCTTCTTATATCTTTCCTTCTCCTTCTTGTCTTCCCTTCATTTGTCTTTCCTTCTCCTTCTCTCATTTCTCCCTCTCCTTCTTCTCTTTCTCTTCTCTAAGATAATTTTGTCAATTGATTGGTTGCCCGCTAATAAAAAATAATTCGATCTTATCGTACCTAAGTACCTAGGGATTGCCAAGAAGTGTTAGCATCGTTCAGTGACAAGATGCTTGCGGATTGGTCCAATGGTCAGTGGTTCAAATCCACTCTCAGCTTAGATTTTACTGAAGGTGAAGAGAGTGAACAGCTCTCTGTGATTCCAGGCGCAGGAATCACGAGGTGTAGTCACATCGAGAGGAAGGATCTGGACACTTCTTGATAAACAAGAAGAACTGGTGTCCATTAGCAATACATGGAAAAAAGAAAGAGATACAACGGGTTGCTGATGCAATACCTATTCGTTGAAAGTCAGCCGGATTTTTTACTTACTTGGTATATAAACATTTTATACCGTCATACATCCCCAAGGTCCATAGATGCTTAAAGAAACAACTTAATATAAAATGAGAGTCCAGAATGTGTATTTTTATATTGGATTATGAGAGAAATTCACTAAAGATTGTAAACTATTTGGCAACGAGTATGATCATAATTAAATTGATCAATAATTTGTAAAACTCTCTTGGAATCTAGGTATTATCGTATTCTCAAAAATGTCCTGCTGTAGTTTGAGATATATCTACTTTCATTTTAGTGAGTCAAAGCAATGGAATTCCAGCAACAAGGCAGCTTCAGATTGACAGAGGGTCTTCTGTAAAGCTACAGTGGACGTATCTAAATAATGGATTGCCGTGCCTTATTAAGCAGAAAATATTTGGACAGATGGCTAGCAGTGGGTTAATTGATTTAGCAGTTAAAGAAGGAGCTGGTGGCTTGCAAATTGCCACGACTTTACCAGCCCATTTTGACAACAGACTCTCGACGAATCCAGCTGATAGTGCGCTTGTTATTCAAGATGCACAATACAATGACTCTTTGTATCAGTTCAGCTCCAGTTTAACACTTCCTTCTTTAGCTCCTCCTACACCTGTCACCCTACTTCCGGCTTTTTTATTGTCTGTAAGAGGTAAGAGAAAAGGATCTGAAAATTGCCGAGAGTTGCAGCTCAGTAATAATTGCCTTTGCTTCAGTCTCCTTCGTTTGGTAAAAAACCTGCCAAACAGTAAGGTAAACAGCATTTACCAGAACGAGCTGTCAATATGACTTGTTCAAGCAACTAAATTCGTGGATATTCTAATGTGCAAAGACATCGTTGATTGAATCCTGGCGTTTTTTATTGCGGTCCAAGGATGTGGCTACAGGGGCGGCCCTGGTGTCTCGCTATCAAGAGGGGCGGCCGAGGCGGCCAAAACAGCCGTAGTGTCCCGCTATCAAAAGATAATTCGGTTACTGTTCAATTGTTTTCTGTTCTTCATTTGTTTATGCGGTTCTATATTTACTGCAGTCCAATTTGCGTGTTTTTTAGGTACTGTAATTTCATTTGATAAACCCCTAGCAAGCTTCAATTGTCTGCCTCATGGAAGTTTTCCACAAATTTCTACCTAGGTACAAGCATTGACTCAATTTCCTTATCATTCCGGGTTGCTCTGCTGTTGAGACCTAAGCTCAGGTTGCTTTGGAATTTCCTTTCGTTGCACTGAGCCCTCTCTTAGCTAAACACCGCCAGAAATCATGTAGAAATCATGGCGATATTGATTCTGAAATATTTTCTTGTGAGATATCTTATCAAAACACTACCAGAATTAAATTCTGTTTCAGGTGCCCCAGTATTTACATCTCCGCCTCCAAATGAAACGAAAGCCAATGAAGGCGAGAGTCTGCGAATAATTGCACTTGCAGAAGCCAACCCGAAGCCGTTAGTCAGCTTTATACTGTCAAACCAGACCATGCCTATTGCTGCACAACCACTCAACATATATCCTTTCGTTTACAAGTCGACTTTCGAAATTGCCAACTTAACATCAGATTTCTGTGGAAAGTACTTGAATACTGAATTCTTTAACAGCATTGGAAGCGCAGGAAAAATTCAAACATTTATCAATATGAAATGTAAGATTTTTAGAAATGTGGGGTGAAAGGAAGTTTGCTAAATCCTTTAGATCGTATTGGACAATGTGACATCGTATCATGTCATTTCGTGCTATATCGTATCATATCATAGCATATCATAGCATATCACAGCATGGCATAGCATAGCATAGCATAGCATAGCATAGCATAACATAGCATAGCATAGCATAACATAACATAACATAGCACAGCTTGGCATAGCATAGCATAGCATAGCATAGCATAGCATAGCATAGCATAGCATAGCATAGCATAGCATAGCATAGCATAGCATAGCATAGCATAGCATAGCATAGCATGGCATAGCATAGCACAACACTGCATAGCATAGAATGGCATAAAATAGCATAGCATAGCATAGCATAGCATATATCATGTTTCGATCGTATTAGCAATGATCTCATGATTATTTGACATTGATTAAATCACCAAAAAGACATTTCTTAGATCTAAAAAAAGAGTGAAGTTATTAATTTTTTGTTTTTCAGTACGTTTAGACGGAGATTTGGGCCTTAATGCTATGTTTCTTAATAAATCGTGCATTCGAGTGGCATGGAACATGAAGACGCCGGGCTATTGTAGAGTTAAGTACAGTTTGGTGCTCAAAAATGGTTTGGGAAGCTCGATTTTCTCAACTTTTGACTACAATATTAAAGAATACTTCATCTTCGGCTCAGCAACGTTGAGTCAAGTCAATTTTGTTTCTCTTACTGTGAGCCACGAGGGAAGAAATGCTTTTGCAATGACTTCTGTCAGAACACTACAAACAACAACAACAACAACAACATCAGCCACATTAAGATCCTCTTCGGTTAAGCCGGGAGGCGGAAGTTCCACAAGTGTCACACTTAAGTCAACCACACCCATTACAAACACAAGCAGTGAACATGGAAGAGTTACCAAAAAGTTAACCAAGATTATCAGTTCAACTTCGAGAGCACAATCGAATCGCTGTAAAAGTTCAAAGAGCTCAGGTAACACTGATAGTTTCTATCGTCTAGCTCGGGCAACTGAGAGAATGACCTAGCTCAGCAGTATGACAATTGCTCGCAGGTCCTTCGGTCGGTAGTTTAAGTCCAATCTCGAGATTTTTCTTTTTCTTTTAGTGAGAAGGCGAGAAGACTTCCCAACACTCTGCGATTCCCGGCGTAGGGAATCACGAGGTGTGGCTACATAGTGAGGAAGGTCCAGCAAACTGCTCCGTTTAGTTCTCGATTTAGTATAAGACCTTGATTTGTACAGCGTTGCAAAATGCTGTAAATCAGCTAGCAAATCTTAGACACCTTACGAAACGTATTCTCTGTGTCCTGAAATTAAAAACTGGAGCAACTAGCAGCAAAAGATTCAGTGGATGAAAATACTCGTTGAAACAGTCATGATCTTCAAACAATGCATTGCCAGACATTATTAAACATGTTTTAAACGATTTTCGCGAACAAACGCTTGATTCTGTGGATTTCCCCTCGAACTGCAATTTCATCATCATCATCGTCTTCTTTAAGAAGTTTACGGAATCTTCGTTTAGATCGACACAAGAAATCGCTAGTGATCAGATTTAGTGAAACAATCTTATGAAAATGCAGCAAAGCAACAAGAAAATCGTAACAAAAAGATAGCAATAAAGCCATAGTTCTCAGCGTTCGATTTCGATCGTGTCAAGTTCCAGCTATCTACGTGCTTATGACTAGACATCCCCTCGCTCCATTTGACACAAGAAGGTTTTGTCTCCCGATTGCATTTCTTTCTGCGGTCAGGAGAGGCATGCCGCACTATTTCCGGATGGCGTCGGTCCATCTTTTCAGGGGACGACATACACTCCTCTTGCCTTTGTGAAGTCTTGCTTATAACTGGCACTTATCATCTCGTGTCCAAACCATCGGAGTCTCCTTGCCGACACAACATCTTCTGTGGTATGTTCCATGCCCAGCGTTTGACGTATGTAAGCATTGCTGAGCCTGTCATAGCGGTTCACTCTTAGCATTGTCCTGAGGCATTTCATCTCTAATGCCAGCAGTACTCTTGTGTCTTGTTCCCTTAAAGTCCATGTCTCCGAACCGACCTCGCCTATGACCATAGCACCATGAATACACCGGTTCTCATCCCCAAGCTCTAGCAAATAGAATTAATAACTACATATTTCGTTTCACGGGAGGTTCCCAGGGGTTCTTTATTTCCCCATAAAGCGAACCATGCAATCAAGCATTTGCTCAACAATGTCTGATGAGGCTTTTTATCACGGTATTTTATTACGTAGATGATGGAATACTGTGATGAAAAGGCCTTGTCCTTGAGCTGCATCTTCAAGTCACGAATGTGTTTTAGTTAAATTGCAAGGCTAACATTTCCGATTCCCTTCCTTCGACTAGCCAATCATCGAGCGTCACAGAATTCATCATTAGCAACAGTTGCTGCACTTAGTAGCATTGTTTTCATCTTGGTTGTTGTTGTTATTCTACTGGTAGTCTGGAATCAAAGACTTAGAGCTTCAGCAGCCGCAGGTATTTTCTTTCTGCTTGTGATTTCTTCTATAACCTTGCTTTGTGTGAAGGATGAAGTCCATTCTAATGGAATTCTTCGCGCTCAAATTTGACTCCGTTCGTTTCTATTTGCTCATAATGGATCCTACCCTTACCTATCTACTCATATGTTCACCTCGTTCGTATCTTTTCGTATGCGTTCGTATAATTTCGTGTGTATTCACCGCCGTTCGAATCTATTCGTATCTGTTCGTATCTTTTCGTATCCGTTCGTATAATTTCGTGTTTATTCACCTCCGTTCGAATCTGTTCGGATTCCTTCGTATCTTTCCGTGTTTGTTCACCTCCGTTAGTATCCATTCCTTTTCATTCGTATTTTTTGTACTTGTTTATCTCCTTTGATATCTATCTGTTCACTCTCTCTGTGTTCATGAATTCATTCGTTTCCAAAACGGTGCCCAGGCGCGCAACTAGGTATTCTTAGAGGACAGTAGTCCGGGCCACAACAAGGCACTAAACAAATAGAATCTAAAGTCTATATAGCCTGGAATTATAATCTTCATACTTAGATACTGATAGAATACAACAGGGATTTTCCTAATTTCCTTACGTTCAGTTCATTTGCACAGTAATCACCCTGAACTCATCAACAACCACCGATGTCAGTGGGTTGCCAACATTGTTAAATCATTTCACTTCCGAACGGAAGCTTCGTATTTTCCCTAGAAAAGGGGCCCCACGCCATGTGAGATGAAGGGTAGGGTTCTTGGCCCTCATGATCCCCCGTAGTTGTACCCCTGCTGCTTTTTCCATCCCAGCCGATTTAAGTGTAATGTTATCCGTAGCACAGTTTAAATGGCAAAAATTTAACGTCCTTTTATGCTCGTAGAAAAAGCAAAGTCAAAGAATCAAAGGTAAGTCGAAAATAAACATGGAATGAATGTGAGATCAAAATGGAAACTAATATTAACGTAATGAAAAAGAGCAAAAGTGAATATGAAATTTTTGCATTAAAATGAAGCTATTTGTTTGTATTCCAGTAAAAAGACAGAATTAGATGAGGTTCACTACATGGATTTAAAAGAACGCTACGAAACAACACCAAATTACGAGCCATTGGATTCTCATCGTCAAAGATTTAACATGTCAAATGCAGATGTGAATTCTAGCCACTATGTGAATGCTACGGTCGGTTTCAGTGAGAATCCAACCAATCAGCATTGTTGATGTAACATCATATCTTCTCTCGTGAGGTCCTCTGCTTTCCCTTCATCTAAATCAAATTCTTGAAGTCGCTTTCCTGAAGAATGATTAAAGCTTTTTACACCTTGTGATTCAAAATGATCGAGAACTTGGTTGAGATATTTTTCAATCGCTGGACAAATACAGTACGATCCTGTAGCTGCAAACTTTGGTATTTTTCACTCTACTTTGACTCTATAATATGTAGGGGAACTTTCTACGCCACAGTGATTTCATTTTGGACGGTTTATAACCCACTGCACAATTTACAGCAGCAAACCGTTATGACGTACTTCGAGTGAATGGCCTACATGGTGAGGGCACCAATAGTATCGATATAGTGATTAGATTTATCTATTTTAAGCAAAATTTATTTCCAATTTTGGTCCCCATTTGCCTCCCTTACAGAAAGCACTATCAAGTCTGATGATACCATCTTGATAATCATCAATAATCAACTATTGATAATGATTGATAATGATTGACAATGATTGACAATGATTGATACTCAGTAGCAACAATCATGATAATTGATATCCCTCGTGATCAACATGATGACTGTAATTATTGAAAATCAACATGATGGTAATATGATGAATTAACTAATATGATCTTTTTGTATGTTTCTTGTCCAAGCCAATCGTACCACAATTTTTTTTGAAAGACCGAAGTTTATTTTCATTTCAATTAACGTGTGTCTTACCTTAATCAGTTCTAATTAATTTTGGTCTCTTTTGGTGGCTTTTGAGCACGTTGGATCACTTTTGATTAATTCCAATCACTTTAGACTACCTCCAATCACTTCTGATTACTTCCAGTAACTTCTGATTACCTCCAAGCACTTCTGATGACCCCCAATCCCTTCTGATTATCTCCAATCATTGTTGATCGTTTATAATCACTTTGTTTACTTTAACCACTTTTGACCACAGTTGCTCTCTTCAAACTCAGAGTGAAAAGTATGCTTCTAAAATAAAAACGAAGACCTTGCAAGACATACCATAGATATCAATTTGATTTGCCTCTCATGTTGCCTGGGTTATGGGTGCAAATCAATCCCAGGTAACAACATAGAACTGTCAGTGGGGAAACTATCTTATTCCCTAAAGAAAAAGGAATACTCGTCGTAGATTTCTTCATCCTAAAAATCGATTAGGTTGTCCAGAATCTTTCTTGCTGAACATGCGTCTTAAAAACTTGGTGTCCCATACATAGCCCGTGGGTTCTCTCATATTCTCATCCACTAACTATATAGAAATTCAAAACTCATCCTTCGACGGAGTACTGCTCCCATGTCTGGGGTGGTATTCCTGAATCTGCATTCTGTCTTCTTGACAAAGCTGAGACCGAAACCCATTCGTCTCACCAACAATTCTAGCCTCACTAGAACCTTCCCACCCCTTTCTCGTTGTTGCTTGATTAATTGAAGATCTTTCCATTTCTCACAAATACTTCTACAGATATTGTTCCCGGGAAATCAGGGGTATCATTCCAGTTCCTATGAGGCATGTCAGAACTTCTAAAGCAGGGTTGGGCAAACGACGGCCTGCGGGCCAAAAGCGGCCCGCCGAGTGCTCTTTTGTGGCCCGCCAAGAACTTGTATAAAGCAAAAACAGCTCTCCCGTTATTCTCTTTTTCTAATCGCTTGGTACCGTATAAATGCATTTTTAACATGTAAAGCGTCACCATACTGGGCATGGATTATGTTTTCACAAGATTTACTCATATTTTTCATTTTTATTACGTGACAATGGAATTTGAAACAGCCTTGGCAACACACTGTGCTGCCCTTTAAAACTTAAAATTTGTGACTGCGGCCCTTGTGTTGAAAAGTTTGCCCACCCCTGCAATAGAGCTTGATCCACGCATACCCTTTCCAAATTTCAAAGTTTTTCCAAGAACTCCATCCCACAAATCGTCATTGATTCCAAGAAGTTGCAATGCCCTTTTTCAATCTTAGCAGCCTCTTTTGCGAGTAGGAGTCTGGAGCGAGTTTGGGGGTGAAAAGATCGTAACAACAAAGCAAGTCTGAATGTGTTGGCGAGGATGACTTACCTTGCAGTCTAAAATTATTTACTTGCTCTCCATATTTTTTAGTCTGCTGTCATAGGAAAAGTTGTTTTAAAAGCTTTTGCAAGTACCTTTCTCTAGCAGGCTGCAAAAGACAACTTGCTATTTCAATATTTTGGCCAAAAGCTCAACTTGTGCCATGACGGCCTAAAGATGGTTAACGTGAGCTGTGGAGCTTTTTGGACCTAAAAACAGTAAATATCGCATTAAACTTGGGGGAAAAGCATTGCAAAGACCACATTGGAATGAAAAACAAGCAGTGTTCCTTTACCACCACCCAGGCTGCTTAAGTTCCCCAGCATTCGAAGAAATTTGCAGAGCAGGAAATTTGTTATTGCGTATTTATTCGCTGGTTTCTAATAAACAGAAAATAATCTAATAAAGAATGATGCAATAAGAAGAGGTAGATTGGAAGTAAAGTTCGCTTTTAGATATTTGCTTAATGTTGCGAAACCACTGGAATTCGATAAATGGGTTTTTTGTGTGAGAAAAATTGAAAAGGAAAGGGATCCTTTTTATGCATCGTGGGATGCTTAGAATGCTACGGTACTTCATATACATATATGTAAACTATTAAGGTGTTTTGGAAGCTTTCTAAAAACTGATCTACTCCAAAAGGAAATTGGGGATTGATACTACAAATGGCTGCATGTGACCATATCATGTCAACTTCTTGCCTTCCTCTTCCTTCACGGAATGCTTCCCTTACTTTTTCAAATCGGAAATCAACAAACTTGATCTATTGTTCCTCTTCTCTTCTTCATTCTACTTCTTCTTTCTTCTTCTTCCACGCTTAGGGGCTTTGTTTAAGCCACCAGGGCCTTTCTTCAACAGAACAAAATAAAAATAAAACACCTTGCATGAATCGATACTTCGCACAAATCACCCTGGTTAGTTTTGATATAAGCGCAGGCTTCTTATTCCCAAACTTGCCCAAATGCATACTGGATCAATGCTTCTTTCTGGTCCCTTGATTTCACATACCTTTATCCGCTGCATCCCTTTCGTTAAGTTTCTTTTCCCGTTGTATTCACTCACACAGCCCTCGATCTTCCATTCTTCCTCTTTCTTGGTACTTGCCAGCTGAGTGCTTCCTTTGTGATTTGAGCCTCTTCTCTTCAAAGAATTCAGCCCATGTCTTAAGTAAACAAAATAATCAAGGAGAATGCGAAGAGAACTTGTCGGTACTCAAATTCGTCTCTAGTTTCCGCGCTCTCCAACCAGTTTATCATAGGTAAATAGTGTGTGTACTTGATTGACGAGTGCATTAAAAAAATCTGTTTGGCATTCTGCGCCATCTCACACAAGAGCTTTTTGTTTCAAGTTTATCAATAATTCTCTATGGTCGAAAAAGTTCATAGAACAATCCTTGTAGTAGCAGGTTGGTTATGCCCTGTCCGTCCGACTATAAGAATTTCGTGAAATATTGTGCAACAGACCCAAGTATTAGACTTGTTGAATGAAAATCGAGCACTGTCTTGATCCCGTAGCAGACATCCATTGCGCAATGGATCAGGACAATTTCACTGCTTCAATTATTGATGATGGCTTAGGATGAAATATTGAGAAATACGACGTATCTTCAGCCATGGCCTGCTCTTGATTGATATTTTCAGGCAGAGACCAGGGTCCTTTCGCAATGGGCCTGTGAAAGTATGATAATTTCACGCATTAATGTACGAATAATTATCATAAATATCTCGTTCAAAGAAGCCGCCATCAGTGTCACATGCTACCCATTTCGAAGTCAACAAAACGGGGGTCGTGATTTCGTGAGCTCATAAAGGCAATGTTGATGGTGTATATGCAGTAAAGACGCGCAACTAAGAACCTAAAAATCAAGAACCTGTTAGCCTCAAATTTGTCAATCATACCCCTATAAAGAAGGACCTATTTAGCCTAAGAAATTAAAACAGGTTCTTATTTTCTAAAATCATACTAGTAAATTGCAGCTGCATTGCAAGAATCAGATTTGAAGAAGGGCAACATATTGCCATTGCCGTAAAAAAAATTTTAATGGAAAAATCAGCACACCATTTGCATTAAAGCTAGTAAAATAATAATGATAACATGAAAATGTCATTAAATAGTTGATGTAGCTTCTGTATCAAGTTCCAGGAGGTTTAAAAGAAAGCATTGATGCATTTGACACTCAGTTGCTTTTTGCCACATTTCCTAGTCTCACTGCTTCTGAGAGCCAGATCTGTGCTTTTTATCCTTTTTATCCTTTTCACTACTCTTTGCAAATAGTTCTGATTTCCAAGCAGCCTATAATGGACAGGAATCTGGAGTCCTTTGCCTTGGCCCACATTAGACCGGCGTCCAATGCACTCCACCTCAACCTCTCCACAGTCATGAATGAACTTGCACATAATCTTTCAAATCTCAATAGGTACATGACCCACAATGACAATTTTGAAACTGTGGGATGACAAAATGAAAATGAAAATGAAAATATTGGCTAATTACCAACTTGTTTGCAGCTGTGTTTGAAACATTTTTTGTCCAGGATTAAGAACCCATTTTCAGAACTTAAATAGCCTAAAACTCTGTTAACTACCATTTTTAAGGACCTGTTAGGCTAACTCCTAAAAATGTAGGCTCTTAGTTGTGGATTTTTACTGTATTGCGAAAATTAGCTGTTTGCAATTAAAGGACGAGTAGGCAAGGGATGGTCAATAATCGAGTGCGTTGGACAACTTCGTCACAAATCATGCTGAGTTGGTATGGAATTATCTGATGGCAACATACTCTTTTCATTGAGAATGCAAATTGAGAAGCAATTCTCTACGATATAAGGCAATGCTGTTCACTTGTCGGGAGTCTTAGAAGCAACTTATTGATTTTGCTTCGAAGACAAAGCATAATCAACGAGTGGTGATATGGCTGACATTGCTGGGAAAATACTGTTTGGATCTAAATAGCAACTCCCAAAGCCCCTAAGATGTCCATTTTTAACGATTTGAAGGACGCGAGGTTCTGCCAGAAGAAGCAACTTGACGGAACTCTCTCTTTAGGGAAGGGGCGGTATGTATGGTGCTCAGGTGATGTGGCCGAGTTGATGATTAAAGCACCGTGTTTCCAATCTTGTGAGATCTACTCGCGTGGGTTCGAATCCCCGTTGTCGGAACCACTAACCACAAGCCAACAGGTAACTCAGCTGTCCATCCTTCCGAGGTTGGTGAATGAGTACTCAGAAGTAACTCTGAAGGCACAAGCAGTAATGCCGCAAGTCCACATCAGCTGTATAGCTGCCATATACACAGCCTGCGTTAACAGATGAAAGTTGCTTTGCCTTGCCTCGCCTTGCAGTGCCGTGCCTTGCCTCTTGCCTTGCCGTGCCTTGCCTTGCCTTGCCTTGCCTTGCCTTGCCGTGCCTTGCCTTGCTATCGCCTTGCTTTGCTTTGCCTTGCTTTCCTTTGCTAGGCCCTCTCACTGCTCAATTGATACCGACATTAGGCCCTTCAACCGACCGAAATGGTAAATTTTCCGCATATACAATGTTTGATAGGTGTTGTGTATTAGGCCTACTCGTTACAGAGGGGCCTTGAAGATTTATTACTGTAAAGCCTTCACTTTAAACCAATCAACTGTGGCCTTGATAACGAAAGCAAAGTTTGGCAACTTCTTCAAAAAGGGAGAAAATAGGTTTTCCTACTCCTTTGAGCATCTGAGGGGGTTCCCCACCTCTTCAACCCCATGCATTCACGTTGGTATCTACTCCATATGTTTAAGGTTTCTGCTACGCTTGCAATCTCCTTTAATATTACGGTTCCTGACACCTTCTCGGCTTTTCGCCTGCCTTGCAAACAGTATATCCCTTGGAGGTTAAAACTGCCTTTGGTTAACGACTCCTTCATTACAGTGCATTAGTCACTTCATGTATCTGCTATGCTGCATCACCATTGTTCAAAATGGCAGCTTAGAACACTGAAAACATATGCTTATTCAAACATACTCCCGCCTTCCTTGAAATGTGGCTGAGCCTGACGATTTTTTCATTCAAGATCAACGCTTCATTGGAGTTTCCACCCAAGTATGATTCAAAGGAATGCAAAAGAAGTATAAGCGATTGAACAGGGTAGATAGAAGTGGAGAGAAATACTGTAGCTTAGGAAATGAAGGTTTGGTACACTACGTGCTGCTTTTTTTTAGTCTTCTCTCGTGTCAAAAAGAAGCAGCTGAAGAAGAAGAGGTAGAAGGAGATGATGGAGAAGAAGCAGAAGCGGAAGATGAAGAAGGATTAGACATAGCAGATGCAGAGGTAGAAGTAGAAGTAGAAGTTGACAATGAAAATAAAGTAGAAGAGGTGAAAGATTGAATAGGAAGATGCAAGAAGAAAAAATGTAAATGAAAAAAAAAGGGGAAGGATGGGAAAGTATGAAAATGAAGTGGAAGGGGAAGAAGAAGGAGAAGCAGAAGGAGAAGAAAAAGAGAAGAGAAATGAGGTGTCGATAATAGAGGAAGAAGGAGAACTGTTTTTGAGGTAGCAGTCAAGCCTAAAGTGGACAAATTGGTCTTCAGCTTAAAAATTGTACTAATGGAATAAATCCTTTTAAATCATGGAAAACTTTCGCAAAGCCAGCATCATCAAAACACTACTAATTGTGACGTATTTTGTCATGCACAATGAATGTCAAGAGGAAATATCTGTTGCGATAAACATCTCTATAGCTGACTGGGACCAACGGGGACAATGCAGAAACCTCCACGTCGGTGTCCCTAGATATCGACCGCCAAAAGTAATCTCGAATCGTTTTTGTCGGCTCGTAACCGATTCTGCAACCACTCTCCCTCAAAGCACACTTGAGGGAAAGACTCGATTAAGAAGACTAGGACTAACGATACGAATATCGATACCCCCGTCTTGCTATCGCATGAAATATTTAGCGTAGATTGAGAAGCATGAAAACCAATCAGAGGTGACGGTTGCTAGCTTGGCTTCATCACAACGCAAGCAGGTGAATCTACGATGAATAAAATCATGACCATTCTGCTTCAAGTCACATAAACTTCTATCGTTTTATGAACATGGCGGGCTATTACAATGGCTGATGCCTTGCATTGGCTGCCAAAACGTGTACCGTGGATTTGACTTCAGTACAACCGAGAGAATCAAGGATTGGTATGTTCATACCTGTAAGATGCTTGAGATGCAGCAAAATGATGGCCACCATTGTCAAATGCCTCTGCAGCAATATCAATGCAAAGGAAATTGCAGTAAAGGTGAATCACATTACGTAATTATTAATGCAGGGATTTCCACTTAGTACGAAGTTGCTCTTGTCTATGTTTATGTTTTTGGTCGTGTTAAATGGGAATAGTTCTGAAATCAATCAGATGATTGCCACGAGATTTCTATCACGGAGTAAAGTTATCAGAAACCAGCAATTTCAATTACAATTGTGATTTCTACATCGGCCTTGAACTTCCAACAGACCTCCGCTCACTGTAGTTTGATTCTTTCTTGCGATAGCAAGCAGGAAGAAGCTAAGCAGGTTATCATCTTTTGCTTTAACTTAAATTAATCTTATCAGTTTGCTATTCTGTTTGAATAGCCCATGCTGAAATCCCAACAACTTTTCGTTATTCTGAACAAGAAAATTGTAAATGATAACGTCAAGACTTGGATTTCGGTGTGCAACTTAGAGGCTTTGGTGCAAATGCAAAGGCGACATTGTTCATCATCGCCTGCTTCAAATTCGTCTATCAGAATTTTAGCTTCTGGGTAGAAGTTGAATTGAAGATCCGAAAACCTAAAGCATATCTACTATCTTTTTTTATTGAAGGGGATAGATGGGTCTCACATTTCCTATCTCGTAATACCAAATGACCCCATGCGTGATCCACTGGCTTCGTATTGAAGATCAGTATTGATCAATATTGAGGATTAATTATGGCAGTCAACGGGCTCCTGTGCAAGCAAGGTGGCATTGTGGCATTCACCCTGACTGCATAACAGGCTGGCAAACAAGCCACCAGAAAGAGCTGCCTGCTTAGCGGTACCTAGACGAATTTATTTCGGAAAAAACTTGTGTACATTTACCGTGAGATTTTACTTGCCATCAATTTCCCCATTCATTCCTAAAACGCATCTGGGCAGTTCACTTCAATTGAGCCCTTTCTATAAAAAAAGCATCACAACAAGAGAGCCTATTGAATGAGCAAATAGGTTTTAAAAGCTGCATGCATTTTCTTGCAAGACACCCGACTGACAGCATCAAATGTCATAGCTCTGCAGCATTACTTATATCCAGTATCAGCGTGTAATGTAAGTGGTCGGCGTCTGCCCTGCACAAGAAGCTCGGCGCTTTCTGGTGTATGTAAATCTAGTAGCTCTGCTCTAGCAGCATTTTTTGTCTGCTTCGATACGCGATTACTGGATGAGTAAGCCATTAGCTGACGTCATTTTAACAGCGCGCTTAAAATGGTATTAAATTGCGCAATACCTTAGAGTAAATTTCCATGCTTGCGCTTCATCTAACATTCCTTCGGTGCATTGATTTTCATGTTGACGTCACTGAGTTAAGGCCAAAGCTGTTGCACGCAAATTGGTATCATGCTGAAATGATAATGATAATACACATGCTTATACAGGGTAAAATACCTTATCAATACTAGAGAGTATTGTTGTCAGCAAGGGCCCTGTTGAAATTGAAATTTAAAAAATCAATGGTAGTAATACTAATACAATGTAAAACTGGTCGAGGTAAGTACAAAAATATTTCCAAGAAATTGTTTCAACAAGAGCATTTTATTTTTTAGGAATCAATTTTAATCATAGTACTCTTTCAGTCTTGATCTAAATAGGATAGTACCTTGTTTGAGTCACGATCGTCACCATTTTTCGATGCCCTCTTTCTTTTCACCCAGCAGTAGATACAGTGGGTACCAGGCGCAAAGCTTCAGGTAAATTTTAACAGGGAGAAGAACTCGGCAACCTAACTCACAGTTTTGTGGCTTTGGATGGCGCGCCTCTTCAAGGTGCTATCTGAAAATCGTATCGAAGATGGGACTCAAAACGAATCTTTGTGATCACAAAAACGGCCTTTTCCGCCGCCGAAGGCTCTGCTTGCGACCTGCTGCAAATAGAAAATATTCTCGCAAAGCGCTTAAAACAACCACCTCACGCATCGTGTAGCAGTTGTATCCTATTAGCAGACGGTGAAGCAGCTGGTATCGTGCAGCAACAGATGCGCGTTTCTCGCTACCAGTATGCCCTCAACGTAGTACATTCATCGAAAGCATGAAGTGAAAGTGCACTGCTCACCTTAACTGCACATCTACTGTCAAATTGTACACCTGTCATTGTCTGCTCACCTTAACTGCACCTCTACTGTCAAACTGCACACCTGTCATTGTCTGCTCACCTTAACTGCACATCTACTGTCAAATTGTACACCTGTCATTGTCTGCTCACCTTAACTGCACATCAACTGTCAAATTGTACACCTGTCATTGTCTGCTCACCTTAACTGCACCTCTACTGTCAAATTGTACACCTGTCATTGTCTGCTCACCTTAACTGCACCTCTACTGTCAAGCTGCACACCTGTCATTGTCTGCTCACCTTAACTGCACCTCTACTGTCAAATTGTACACCTGTCATTGTCTGCTCACCTTAACTGCACCTCTACTGTCAAATTGTACACCTGTCATTGTCTGCTCACCTTAACTGCACCTCTACTGTCAAGCTGCACACCTGTCATTGTCTGCTCACCTTAACTGCACCTCTACTGTCAAATTGTACACCTGTCATTGTCTGCTCACCTTAACTGCACATCAACTGTCAAATTGTACACCCGTCATTGTCTGCTTGCCTTCTGCATAGCTGGCTTTACAAAACCAATCACAGACAGCAACTATCTGATACACAGAAACATTCTCGCAGGCACAAAAATGTTTCCATGTACACCGTCTGATGTTGCACGGAGAAATGGAAATATAGCTTCATCGTAATGTATTTCTAATGACAATGAAGAAATTGATAATATCAATAGTAGCAATAATTACGCTCTTCATTTAAAATTGCCTGGAAAGAGCAGCTAATGCTAACAAAGTCAAACTCTGCCATATTTACAATGTCCTCAGTTAAGCATTGCAAATGCGGCAGTTACATCAGGATCCCTTTCCAACTTTAGATTGTCATTTTCAACTTCCCATCACTTCTTACTGCAGACTATGCTACACCGAAATGAAAGTGACTCGTTTCCATATTTATTCGTCCTGGTTTTTGGGAATTGAAGGAGATCGTTTGTTCTACAGTTATATGGAAGTGTTTTTCTATTGAAGAACTCCTACACGAGGTAGGGATTTCTAGAGGTGATAGCCCTTCACACCTCTTGCACCCACTTTTTAAAATATCTTACATGTATTGCGACTGCCTCGTTCCTGTGTGAGCGCTGCTCGCAACGAGACCAAAGCGACCTAAGCGAATCAAGGATTGGTATGTGTATACTAGTCCTTCTTTTTATTGTGCCGTCATTGTTGGATGGTAGCATACGACACGAAATGCCAATCCACGCAGAAATCCTAGATGCACGGGCCTCTTCTTTTACGAACCTCTTCCACTTTTCATAGATGTATCCAATGTGAAATAACGTGTAAATTAAATGAATTGCAAACTAAATCTCTACTGTATAGCATTACAAGGACAATACCAAGAGGAAGAAAGTGTCTAAAAAGAAGATCTACTAAGAAGATTAGATAGAAGATTTTACAGCAGAAGAGAAAGCAAAAATCTTAGAAAAAACGGGGGGAGGGAAGTCAAATGCTAGTTTATCTGAACCAATTAAAACATTTGGAGCCGTGAATATATTCTAGCGGTGCTTGGAGAATTTTAGTCTTTGAATCAAAAGATGATTTTTCATGGCCAAATACGATGAATTCGACGAGTCCCTTCCGTTGAATCTTTGCTCACCATGTGGACGAGATGACCAGCGATACCTCTCACTGCATGTCCGAGGCACTGAGGGTTGAGGTGTGTCAATCTCGCCTTCAATTCTCCTTTCATGTCGGGCACTTCTAAAATGGAATTATTTCCACGAGATCTGCATGCCTGTAAGATGCCTGCTAGATGCCTGCTAGATGCTTGCTAGATAATGAAAATGATAACAATAACTATAATGATAATGGATTTCAACAGATCCACATGACATGGCTATTCTCTGTTAAATGCTACTTAAGATGCTGTCTTTGATTAAAGTAAAGATTGTCTTAAATAAATTAAGGTTGTCCAAAATAAATTGAAATATACTCCTATAGATGCCTGCTAGATGCCTGCTAGATGCCTGCTAGATACCTGATAGATGCCTGATATGCAGCAAATATGATTCCGTCCTTCTTTAGAGTACTGCTCCAACGTCTGGGATGGTGTTCCAAAACCCACTCTCTGTCTTCTTGACAAAGTCCAGTCCAAAACCATTCTTCTCATCAACAATCCTAACCTCACCAAATCGCTCCAACCTCTTTCCCATCGTCGTTTAGTTAGAGATCTTTCCATCTTTTACAAATACTTTCACGGGTATTGTTCTCAGGAGATCAGGGATGCTATTCCAGTTGCTCTGAGGCGTGTCAGGACCACCAGAAGCTCAACTCATTCACACCCTTTCCAAGTTTCGCTGCCTACTTCACAAACTCTATCGCACAAATCATCATTCATCCCAAGAACATGCAGTTTATGGAACGTCTTGCCCTCTTCTTGCTTTCCTGAGTCCTACAATTTGCCATCTTTCAAATCTAAGAAAAATAAACTTGATCTTATCTCTCTATCCTCTTAGCTGCTCGCTTTATTCTTTCTTCCTTTGTTGGGGCTTTGTATAGGTCACCATGGCCTTTCCTCAATATAACTCACTAAACAAATAGATTGCCATCATTGTCAAATGCCGTCGCAGCAACATCAATGCATCAATGCAGAATTTGATTTAGAATAGCATTAGTGTATTGAATGCAATGATGATTCGCCAGTTCTTGGAATCAATTGTACATGAATGCAATGAAGTAAATTTGCAACTTTTCTATGCAATATTAAAGTTCTCACAAATCAAACGAATTAAATGTTGTGTTCGGAGGGCAGCCAAAGAGGACGAGGACGGACGATAATTGTCAACTTTGTTCTGGCTACGTTTATGCGCATTATTTCATCAGTTATCTTGATTCCTGACTATTTTGATTTAGTCTTTATTCTGGACGAAGTTTTCATGCAGTATACATTCAGCATATCCCATAATAATCTTAAAATCTGAAAAAGTAAGAACAGTTAACAGGAGACGGTCTAATTATGACAACTGCATCCTGGGACCCCGATGAAAACAACTTCTAAGTAAATGGAGCCTTCTCTTTGAAAATCTGTAATATTTTTATCATTATTATTTTCATCATTATAATTTTTATTATCATTATTACCCAATGTCAGGAATCGCTGTTGCAAAGTGAAGTCATGCCAAATTGAAGCTGATACCGGTAAAACAGCGATCTCATTTCAAGGAGCCAAAGTCTTTATAAGTTATCCAGCAAAATGATCCTTGAAACGAGGTTCGATCATTGTCAAGTTTCAAGTCAAAGTGTAAGACAGCTTGGGATGAATCACTGCATACCGTTCTTAAGCCTTCGAGTGGCAGGTCCTCCATTGACATCAGTAATTTTTTACTCCGGAGGAAAGAAGCCTGTTGAAATATGAACGTTGTAATCATTATTATTAATGTTATCATAAGCATTATTATCACCCTTATTTTCATCATTAACGTCGTTTTTTGACTCTTTCCAGCCATATAATGTACTTCTGAGTCTTCGTTGGAATATCTCACAGCTTCTTCGTGTAGCTTAGATACCCTGCATATTCCACAATATGTAAGCTGCTGTCAATTATTTATCCCCATTGCTACCTTTATTAATATTACTGTTATTATCATCATTCTTATCATCAGTATCACCATTATCATTATTATTATCATCTCCTCTATCCTTGTTCATGCAAGCTCTAAAATTCGTAGTCTTTGGTCTTTAGCACAACAGACCATGTCCAAAAAAATTTTCAGCTTTTCAATTAGATATCTTAACAACACTAATGCTACAAAGAAAAATCTCTGTAAATGGTCTGTCTCTCAATCATCTGCACGCTCTTTCTGCCTCCAGGCTGAATATCTCCAACACATTTTCTCTAGCTGCAAGTCGTATCTTGAAGATGGCCGTTACACTTGGCGTCATAATTCAGTTCCTCTTTATCTTGCAAAAACATTTGCCGCCTTTTCATACTACTCGCTATATGCCAATCTTCCATGTTTTTTATCTCCAAGCTTAATCACCGGTGACTCTCTCAAACCAGACCTTGTCTTGATGTCCAAAAAATCCCCTCTTTATACTTTGGAACTAACTCTAGGGTTCGAATCCAATATGCAGATAAACAGCAATGAAATACAAAACCCTCAACACTGACCTCCATTCTACATAATCTGACATCAAATTTGTAAATCTTTCGCTGAGTGCTTTAAGAATTTTGGGCTCTTCTTCTGACTCACTTCTTTCAATGCTTAAGGATTTCAATTTAGATCACAACTCCCAAGATTACATTTCAAAGAAAGTAATGAGCATCGCTATTAGGTGCACACATTGCGTACTTTGTAGAAGGAACAAAACGTGGTTCTACTGCGGAGACTTCTAACTATTTTATTAATTTTTCCTTGCTATCATCTTGAATTTCTGTTAACTTTTTTTCGCTATAAATTTTCTTTACTATTGTATTCGAAGCAGATAGCCAGTTGTACACTACCTGTTACTAGAGAGCTATATAATTGCAGACTTTACCTATGCTTAATGAATTGAAGTTTCAAAAAAATTATTACTTTAAATGATAATTTTGTTTTTAAATGCTACTTGAAAAGGCTTGTGTTGCAATTTCTGTTACTCTCAGCTAAGTATTTCTCCCCGATTGCAAAAATTAGGTCTAATATCCCTCCTCCAAAGTTCACTCACAAGTGCCAAGCAGCTCTTAAGGGGTGCATTATCCAACGAAGCTATCAGAACTCTCTGGGAAGAAGCCACTGGCACGCGTATAAATTTACAGTAAAATAATGCTTATAATTATTTAAATAAACTTTCAAACATATTCGTATCCCAAGGCTTTTTCTTTTCCAACATAAAAGTCCATTCGTTATCGTCTCTTAACGGAATTTGGTCATCTGTCCAGAGCAATTTTCTAAAAAACATTTTCAATTTTACGGTAAGATACATCAATAACACTTGACCAACAAATTGTAATCGTGCCAAAGTGGAACTTTTCTTCAACACCAAATTGCTCTTTCTGCTTTCTACCTGAATCCCATTTACACATTGTTTCTGGCTGCAAATGGCCGGTTGTAGATTACCTATCCAGAGAGGCCTGCAGCTGTATGTCGGTAACTATTCTGATGACATGAAGTTTGAAAAAAATCATCATTATCATTGTAATCATTGTCATCACTGTCATCATCATCTTGAAATCCGCTATCAAGCTATTGTAAAACTTCTCGAGTACACAAACGCCAGCTAAACTTAATTCTAGCGACCTAGCTACCTCCCATCTTCCTCCATCCTTTCTTCTTCCTATAGCTCATAAGCAATTGGTTGATAATATCATCGCTATTCTTCATCTTATTGATCATTGCAGCAACGACTTTGGGATCCTCCATCCTTTCTTCTTCCTATAGCTCATAAGCAATTGGTTGATAATATCATCGCTATTCTTCATCTTATTGATCATTGCAGCAACGACTTTGGGACAATCTCTAAGAGGGAAAGGATCTGAAATCGCTTTGAGTTGACCTAGCACCATGCCAGGGTTTAAAACACTTTTGTCTGGCACTCATCTTAGTAAGTTGAATGACGTCTGTTGAAAAATGCTTACTTAGTCTCTTTCAGTGGCCTGGCTGCAACCCTAACAAAAGCTTAGCATTCTTCAAGGGTGTAAAGAGACAATTGCGTCGCATACTCGATTTAAAGCTTGGCAGAAACCAGAGATCATAGACCTCTAAGTTTTTTCTGAGGAAGTAGAGTTATGAGGTGGTTTCCCGTTGCCTTCCTCGCCTATGATGTCTTTGTTGTGACATGTGTAGGATTCGAACTCACAATCCATGTGTTATGACTCTGCATGCTTAACCACTACACCACGGCGCCACTTAAAAGCGTCAATAGTTTGCTTTTGAGCCATGAAATGAGGTCACATAGAAGCAAGGGTGTAATACACTGCATTATGAGCACAGATTAATCATCATCATCATCATCACGTCGAGTATCCAACTTAGATCCGCTTGACTTGCTCCCTCCATCCATCTCTATCGGACATGACTGCTGGGAGGTCAGCGAGATGCTATCCAGAGTCATCTTCTTCCATGTTTAGGTGATCGTAAAAGAACATCCCTCACAAGCTCTGACGTGTTTCTCCAGGAATGAGCAGCTAGTCGTAATCTTCTTTCTTTCAGTGCAAGCGATACGGGAGGTAGATGTCCATGCAACTGCTTTTTGTCGAATGCCTTTGAGCCGATATTTAATGCTACACGCAGCATTCTAGTGTGCGTTTTGTCGAGGGATGTTTCATGTCTTTTTGTTAGTGTCCATGTTGCTGAGCCATAGAGCAGATTAATATTGGCCTAAAATCTCCCTTTTGATACTGGATAGATTAGATTAGAACACGAGTTCCCGTTTGTGCTTTAGGCTTTGCCAGTTTTGAATAAGCATAGTGGATGCTCATTTGTCACAACGAGTTCGTAAATCTTTGAAAGAATGTGCTAAAACAGACCACGTTTTTGTCATCTTTTCATCATATTCGTTGTCTACGTGGTGATGATTGGCCTTTTCCGTCGTTTTCGACGATCATTGAATAGGTTGCTGCCGCTGCCGGCGCTTCAATCGGCGGTCCTCCAGCGGTTTGAGATACTGGCTATCGTTGTGGCGACCGCCTTCTTCTAGTCGGCGCCGCCAGCTGGCTCGATCAGTTGCCAGTCCTTGCCAGTCCGCTGGGCGTATGCTGAACTGGTTCAGGTCACGCTTCACTACGTCATGGCAGCGGAGACGTGTGCGACCCATGCTACGTTTTCCGTGCGCTTTTTCACTCAACTGGACTCTCTTCGGGATTCGGGAGTTATCTATACGAGCAACATGGCCCAGCCATCTCAAACGTCGCTGTTTGAGTATCGTGAAGATTGTTGCTAGGCCGGTGCGCTAAGTGAAAAATCCAGCTAATGGCATTTCCAACTGAGCGAAATCAGAAGGCAGACTTGTTCTTTGCTTCTATGGGACAAGTAAGTAAGGCAAATCTGTATTAAAGGAATTCCATATTCAAGGGTACTTTTTAGCATTTTCTATCAGAGTTTACATATATTCGGGATGCAAAAAATTTCTGGTTTGCATAAACAGATCGGTCGCTGAGTTTTCGAGAAACATGCTAGCAGAAAGCCTTAATCGTCTCTAACGGAATCCAGTTTATTGGACACGCGTTTACTACAGCTTTGTTATCCAATGCGTCCCGTTCATATATTCATTGAATTGAAAAAGAACGAGGATGAGAAAGTATCGTTTAGCTAGATGGACAAGAATCGTATGAGCAGAAGAATCATAATGGAATCCGATAGAAGAGAAAAGAAAAGGAAACAAAGAGAGACAAAGGGAAACAAAGGAAAGCATAAAAAGACGAAAGAAGGCAGAAGCAAGACAACTGGAAAGGCAACGCGGGTTTGATGTGATTATAAACTAGAAATTCATGAAAAATTTTTTTAGTAGGTTATGTTGAGGAATGGCCATGGTGGCCTATACAGAGCCCTAACAAAGGAAGAAAGAAGGAAGCGAAAAGCTAAGAGGAGAGAGAGATCAGATCAAGTTTATTGATCTTAGATTTGAAAGATGGCAAGTTTTAGGACTCAAGAAAGCACGAAGAGGGCAAGATGCCGGAATGTTTCTCCATGTGATGGCTGCGTGTAATTGCTAAGCATATTTTGCCAGCTCAGTTGGTACGGTGATTGCCTAAGAATCCAAAGGATGTCTGATTTGCGCTATACATCATCTGGGAGTTGATGGTGCTGCTCAAACTAAACAAAATAGCTCCATTAAAGTAGCGTAAGCAACTGTTTGGTAGACTGTTTTATTGTTTGGCTGATGCCGACAAAAACACCGACAATAGCCCACTCTGAGAGATTCAGGATCATTGCAATTTTGAAGCGGGAAATTGTAAGTGGTTAAAGTAGAGGCACTGCAAAAATTCAATCAGTGCATATTGAGTTGTTTGCTGAAGATGCAGTTCAATTCCAGTTGCTCTTCAGCATTGATTGATGCACCACTTCATATCAGGGGTGCGTAAGATGCCATTTCCTCTTGTCGTTTTTACGGCCAGGTTCGTTCTTGACTTGCTGGGCTTTGCATAATGATTAGTTTCAGTCTTTTATTGTTACTGTTCTGCTCTGCAAACGAGGACGAACCACTCTCACTCGACTCACCACCTTGAATTACTAGGAGGGGTGAGCGGTGGCTTGTGTCCCCAAACCAGCCTCTCTTCGACGCTGATCCGATTTTTTGGATAAAGAGCCAGCCGCGTTGCCATTGGTCAGCGATCTTCGCTGGGGGTCTTATCTAGACGCTGGGCAGCCATTGTGAAATTTGGGGCTTGAAATTTGGAAGAATATCAACCAAGTCAATATGCAGTAAGATCATGCCAGAAAAGCTTTGAAATGCACGCGATTTGCATTAATAATCAGTGATAAAAGCATTGACGTGTTATCCAAGGCAGTTATCACTGAAAATTAGCCATTAGTTAATGAAATATCAGCAGTTGAATCAAGCCTAGGCCGTAGTGAAGTCTAGCAAAGACCCAGAGAGCGTCAGAGGCCGATGTGTACCCTACGTTGAATTGCGAGTTAATTTGGGATTGTGACATAGTTTTGCAATTTCTAAGCTTGCTAATTATTACGGAATGAGTGGAAGACCAAGAACAACATCGATGGTGCATGAACAGGGCAAATCGCAACCCTCGCCAGGTTCGCTGGGTGTTAAAGTCAGTCGTAAGTACTTCAATCTGCCATCTTGAATTTTTAGCAACTTTACATCTGAAATATTTTAAAAGGCGTTGACGAATTGAATTTTGACGCAGGGGCTACACTGTCGTAGATAAGAAGTCTCGGAAGGAAGAATTCCTTTTCTTACAATAGAGTTTGTACAGGTCATGCGGGGTAAAATTCTTGCGGGTGCAGGCTAATGTTGCCCTGCGCCTCTGATTACGAAGAATATTCCAAACTATTTCATTTGAAGCGGCGTTTATAATTCTTGCCAAACTGTTACAGAATGTGCAAAATTTTTGAAGCAAGCTTGTGACAAAATTTCGCACATTTTCGCAACTTTTGCGTTGCAGACTGGCAAGTGTGTCCATGCCCCCCCTCTGCTCTACGCTTCCGACAAACTGCCAAAGCGTCCAAGCCTACTTTTATTTTTGTGAAATGATATTGATATACCTGCCGATGTGTCGATTGCAGTTTGCTATTGAAATCGGAAATTTAGTGAGCCTTGGTCGCGGAAACTATAAATTGACGGTACACGCAGAAGAAGAAGTGCTTTATAGAGCTTGTGGTTAGATTAAATTATGATTTAGCCATCGTGCGTTGTTGGAAGTGATTTCGTGGGAGTAGCCGAAGACTGAACAGAGCTGTTTCATCTCAAAAACAGCTTCATAAGCAGAATGAATTGACAGGAATTTTTCCAGTTCCTCGAGAATGAATGCTACCTTCTCCAAGCAGGTTGCATCAGAAGCCTGTCTAGCAAATATATGTTGGCCTTGTGTCTCTGTTGTGTCTTAACAGCTGAATGAGACGTAATCCTGCCATCTCTAGGGGCATTGCTCATTCAAAGATCATCAGATTACCATTTGTGCTGTCACTAGAGACTGTTTATGAAGCGTGAAAGTTTATTGGTCAACATTCTGACACAGGTGCAAGAAAGCTCTGTTTTTATGGCCTTTGATTTGAGGCCCAGTGGTCAGTGGTTTTAGTCCTAAATCAGACTCAACTATCTCTTAAAGTGGGTAGAGTGCCCAGCTAAAATACAGGACAGTAATAAACTACTTTGCTTCAAGGTTGAGTATGCAGACATTGATTTTGATTGTTAACTTTTATTTTTATGAATAGTATTATATTGTATTTACTTGTTAGCACATCTTGTTAAGTTCCTAGGAAGCAGGTCCTTCCTTGCTAGCAGTAAGATTGTAATACTGAAGAAGCATACCTGTTAAAACATGATTATTATTTTTATTATTCTTTTTACAACATTGGCAGAGCACATACTAACTACATAATTACTAAATTGATGTCTATAATCATTTGCACAACTTATTACATATTCTGCATGCGCAACAAACCCTGGACTAAGCCATACCTTCTATCCTACTAGCAATTTTCCTTCATCGTTTAGTTCTTCTTATTAAAATCGTTTAACTTTCTCCGGTTCTTTTTTTGTCTATTTTTGTTATGTACTTGTTCGTTCGTTTTTTTCGCTAGAAATAGCTGTAATGAGGCCAGCCAAAATACAAATTACCTACTATTAGAGAGATTTGTATTTGTGTACCTAGTAAATATATCAAAATGAAGTTTTAAAAAAATTGTCTCTCCAATCTAAGGTTAAGGCATTGCCAGTTGTGGTCAAATCTGGTGAGAACGCACCAGAATGCTTCTTGATCAACTCAGTGTCCTGTAATCTAAGTCATTTGGATGGAACATTTAAGTATAAGAAAAGTGTCAGAGATTAAAGCAATAGACAAATATGAAAGTAACAATCTAAGTGTTGATTCATAACTACATGCTTCTTTGCACAAAAAACTGGGGAACTCAAAAGCCATTTTTGTAGCTTTGCTGGGATTTGAGTCATTTTGCTCCATTGATTCTGTGATTGCACCAAAATATTGATCGTAAGCTTGTGAGATGACAATGTACTTTTGAACGGTAGGCATGCTTTGTTCCATAGTAGCTTATATGCAAGAAGCACTGCTACTGTATGTGCTGCGTAGGTGCTACGATACTACGTATAGAGCATGTATTGCAAAGATACAAGTAGGCTCATTTCATTTATATACTGTAAGTAGCAATAGTAGATACCTGGAATAAGATAAGGGGAGTCAACTGCAAAGTATTATACACATATCAATTGATGGGGAAGTTACAGCTCAGGATTAAAGACGGCGCCCCAGTCTTTTACAACTGGTATTCTCAATGCAGTTGATTTCATCCAGAAAAGTAACTGTTTTGCAAGTAAAGGCCCATGTATCTCTTTGCTCTATGCTTTGAAGAGAGTTTTTTGTTTGCAGGCAATGAAATTAGAGTTTGGACTGAGTTGTTAGACTTTTTCATGCTTTCTGTGTTATACTTAAACCTACATGAGCTTTAAAGCTCTAATTTGTCGTTTGAATAAACTGGAATAACAAGAATCTATTTTGCGCTTGAAACTAGAAGGCGAGTCGGCAGAGCTAAGGAACAAGATACTATCTTTACATTGTTCTTGAAATTAGAAGCATGTTTTGTGTCAATCAAAAGCCACTGCCATTGTGCAGCTTCTGTACTCAAGAGAGATCATTGGGTATCTTTTACACCCCCTGAAATCCAAGATATGGGCCTGTCATTTTTTGCCAAAAGTTTAATCTCTTTTGAATGCTACTTGTGTCATTTATCAAATCTTTACATCCAGACAAAGTTCTGGTGATGTAATGTAGAGCATATTTTTGGATATTTCATTCAAATGCGCAGGAAGGACCCGCGTTTTGATACTTGACCTTTCACATACATTTTTGCCATTCAACGTAAAATGAAGATGATCCGCAGTGCTTGCTTACAATGAAGATAGCATTATACATTTGGTGTTTGAGTATGGCTTAAGGGGAAACCCCATAAAGTCCCCTTGCACACATAGAACCCAATACCTTGCATGCTTCTTAGTACTGTCGGGCCAGATATTGATACAGTGACGATTCTACAGGTGCACACTTTAAGGCATGTATTGGCAATATCAATAGTGTTAGTTGTGCTATGAGTTTTCCGATTGATCTAGCTTAGCCTGCAGGAAGACCAGAAATCCCGTACCTTTGGGAGTGCAGTAAATTTTGAATAGAAAATTTTGGATAGAGGTATTCTTGGTTATGTTTTGAGAGGTGGTGGACAAGAAGAGAAGCAGAGAGATCATCACAGTTGATAAGGTATGGATATGAATGGATTAGAAGAAGGATAGTAACAGTAAGAATGGTACATATTAGAATGCTTTGGTTTAGTTAAGTGATTGGGATATTGATTGAATGATAATTGAGATGTAAGAGAGAGCAAAGGGGCCTTTGAGAGGGTGTTTGGTAGGGAAAAAAGTCAATTCTAAGCACATTGGTTTTATATTCAGACAAGTAGATATATAGGTCAATGTTGATCGATTCTCTTGTGCGATTATTCATGTCAACTTTCTTTCTTACTAGGGGATAAAGATGGAGGGAAGGTGACAACAGTTATAGCAACAACAGGCTCTATGCCTGACCAGGCTCGTGAAATCAGTTACTGTGATACCAAAGTTATTGGAAATGGCTCGTTTGGGGTTGTATACCAAGCCAGACTCATAGAAAGTGGAGATTTGGTGGCAATTAAGAAAGTTCTCCAAGATAAGCGGTTTAAGGTATGTTGCAAGATCTACTATCTTCTCCCAAGCAGCACGGTCTGTCTGGGAAGACCTGATGCGATGTTTTTCCCAGTAGTATTTGCTGCAATAATGGTCATTGAAATACTGGTTGGACTGCTTGAAATTGTTTCATTGTTTTCTGCGTGTTATCTTGGTGATGACCTTATTTGTCATTGTGAGGTTGTCATGGCATTATGTTCTCCATGGCAGTGCTGTATAGTTCTTTAGCTGTAGACTAACCAGTAAGCATATGCTGTACAATATTTTGTCTGGATGAATAGAGAAGACTTCACTGGAAAACTGTGTTTCCTGTGCTTTGTTTTTTGTCAGATATGATTGAGTATGGATGAAAGTGTCTTATTGAACAAATATAGGAGACATGAATGCAGTTGGGGCCAGGCCATTGTATAAAGGAAAACTATTTTTTTAAAAGCGCTTATTCGATACATTGTCACTCATATCCGTTTGCTGTTCATATTTATTGGAATGAGCAAGACATTCAGAATGTGAGCAGTCAAAAGTTTTGGTTATCAGCCAGTTGGAAACCTGCTCAAAGCAATGAAGAAAAGAAAGCTTCTTCTTTGCAGTGCTAATGAGGCCTTTCAGAAATGGGTACAGATTCGGCCTGAATGCATTACCATCAGCACAAGCCAAAATGTCCTAGTAATTAAAGCAACATTAACCAAAGTATCACTTTGAAATAGTGTTTGTGTTATTCAGATCAATAGCAACTAAAGTACCCCTTTCTAAACACCCCATTTTACTTTTTTCTGGGCAACAAAATTGCATTGTTCAGTTGCTTGTTTGGTTTTGGTGGAAGCATTACCAATAGTCGCAGATCGTTATGATGGCTTAAGTGAGCAAAATTATAACGCAAGGGTTTTGGGTTCAAATCTTACTAAGTACTTTTCAACTTATAACTCTACTGATGAAGAATGCAGCTGTAGTCTTCCTGTTAAAATTCCACATCCCAAGAGAAACCTCATCGTCCTGTCTCTGTTCCTCTTCTAAGCTCTGAATAGTGAATGCTATGTAATGCTATTACCAATAGCTGTGTCAGATGGCACTGATTACTGATTTCACTGATTCATAATTTCTTTAAATTATGTGAATGGCATGTTTTGCTTTGGCTGAGACCATGTTTTATCTTGTTTTTAGAATAGGGAGCTTCAGATCATGAGACAGCTGGATCATTGCAATATTGTCAAATTGGAATATTTCTTTTATACTAGTGGAGAGAAGGTTTGTTAGCCTTGTTCTCAGTTCCCATTATAATAAGTCTTTGCAACTAATTTTCCATTTCGGACTTGTTGATGTCCTTTTTCCAGTCACCGCTAACAAGAGAGTTGATTTCCATATTTGTTACATGCGTCAGGGGGTACCCTTCTAGAGAGGTACCATCCTGAGCCATCACATTTTCAGGTTAAGTGTCCAGCTCCTTTTCCCATCCTATGACTTTACCCCCAGCTTTATCCTAGATGCCAATGGTATCCATAAACAGGCGCTGACATGGGGCCATATTCTCAGCCTTTAGCACATTTGCTGTATGCTCTAACGACTATGCCAAGTCAGAGGCAAGCTCTTTCATTCACAGTGTTTGGTGGATTATGTGGTGCCCATCTCCATTTCAGTAGCCTTACGGCCACATAGCTGGGCAAGCTCATTGAATGCTGCCATTTTTTTATACATACATGATTCTACCTAGATGTCAATGGTAGAAATTTGGACACTGAGAAGCTTTTTGCTGATCGAGCAGTGTCCAGGTCCTTCCTCTCAATGTGACCACACCTCGTGATTCCTAGGCCTGGAATTTCAGAGAGCTGGCAACTCTCCTCACCCTAAGTGAAATTTTAGCTGAGGGTTGACTCAAACCACTGACCATAGGATTGATGCGCAAGAATCTTACCGTTGAGCTATCCTGCCACCTTAAAATATACCATAATAGGGTTAGTCATCTGGTAGCACTGTATTTTCCATTCTTATTCCCAAAGCGCTGAGCACTAAGCAGGGAAATAGCATGTACCACTTTCAAGAGTTTGGTGCGACCGGTATTGAACGTTAACCTACTGTGCACAAAGTGAGCATTCTATGGGCCATGGATATGGTAGCCATTATACCAACAACTTCTTAATCACCTCTAGAACTATTGGAAGTTCTTTTTCTGTAAAAAACTTCCTTCAAGTAGATTTTTGCAAGAATATGTATATGGATTGACTTATATTTATATTAATGTAGGAGACAGTTTGATCTGTTGTTGTTTCAACTGGAATGTTGATAAATCAAAACTTTTCCCAGTCCTTTTCTTTTAAACCTGTGCTTCAAATTTGCTCTTAAGTCGTGATTGCCAGCAATGAAGCACTGATTTTGTTATTAAACAGATCCAAGTAGTTTAAGGGACCCTGCACGTGAATTCAGTTTTCAGATAATCTTGATAGTGTTGTTAGATGCCATAATGGTCAGTTGTTCAAGGTATAGTTGAAGCTTGCCTCTTTCCATTACAATGATGGAGAGTCACCAGCTCCCTGTAATTCCAACCATATTGGAATCACCATGGGGTCACATTGAGAGGAAGGACCAGGACACTGTTTGATAAGCATAGATTTTCAAGGCCCTAAAATCCACCTGTATGTGCTAAAAAGAACACATAAATGGGTGGCTATGCAATTTGCAGAATGCGAAATCCCCTCTTGCCTCTCCTTAATTTTTTCCACATTGCCAGCATGAGACATATGCACGTAATTGTACCATTAGTGATAACAGGATGACTTACAAGTTTAAGGGTTCTTCAATCGCTCCTTTTGACCTTAGTTCCAGTCGTAGTTGTAAGCTCATCATCATAACAGAGATCAATAACAGGAATTCACTTTTTATGCACAAAGTTCCTGTCTCAGTTGGTCAATAGTCATGGACTACTCCCTTGCCTGTTTTCAAGGATTAATTGAAACATTTTTATGACATTTGATGTTGTTTAAGACACCCAAAAAATGTCTCCATATAGCATATGTTCAATTTGAAATAATTTCAAATACAGCGTATGGCAAAGTTAATGAATTAATTTTAGTTTTTCACTTAATTTTAGCGTTTCAGTTAATTTTAGTTTTTCAATCAAAATCCTTCATAAGCCGGTAGTCACATTTACATATTTATCCTTACACTCAGGAATTTTTTCACGTTTTGATATTCATCATATTTTTCTGTGTTGGTTAGCTGCTCAGACAATTGCTGATTTTCAAAAGTGAAGGGAAACTATATTGTTCAGCATTCTGTTTTATGCAAAAGTCTGACTTTAACTGAGCGATAATCATCCATTTCCAGAAAGATGAGGTTTACTTGAATCTAGTGCTGGAATACGTGCCAGAGACAGTTTACAGGGTAGCAAGGCATTACAGCAGAAGCAAGCAAACGATTCCAATGATATACATAAAGGTTGGTATGCAGCTATTACTACCCTTGTTAAAACACTCAATCGATGGAATGTGCTTTGCCTCTTGTTACAGTGTACGAGGAAAGTTTCAGTCGACTTGATTGGAATCAGACTGGTTTGAATTGGTGGTTTCCCGCCTTCCCTCCTGTATCTTGATAACAGGAGTGTCTTATACTGCGTGGAAGAGCGGAAATATTATTTCACATATTGAAGCTCTTTTCGCCCGACACTTCTTCAGGTCTTCACGGATCTTTATTGCGATGATATTGTGTTTCCGCTTTTCGGTACAATATTAGAAGAGTGTTTCGATGGTGTTTTGTCATTCAGTGTCATGCAATATGTCCGCTTCTGTTCGTATGAATTGGTGAAGTTTATCTTTGACCAAATGAATGTAAGAGCTTTTTCGTTTCATGAAATTTTAATCAGATATTTTCAGTCGACAAACATCGGTATTAGCAGCTGTAATCTGCCATTAGCCTCCACTCATCCCACACCTCGCCAGACGCGCTCTCAGCGTTGTTCCGTGTTCATTCCATCTGCATATCCAAGCCATCCATCAAGGATTATTTGTTGAAAGCGACCGAACAGTCATTCGGACAGATCCTTACCATGATCAGCTGTTCGCTGAATCATCATTTTCCCAAAGTTTCATTAAGAATATTACGAGAATGAGTGGAGACTTAAAGTCGGCCGAAGCGCAAGCATCTTTCATGTTTCAAGTGGTGCCTTGGTGTAGTGCATCAAGTGTGCGAACTCATGCCGCAGTAGTCGTGGGTTCAAGTCCTGCACGGTTGTCAATACAAAAACTATCAGGGAGGAAGGCAGTGTTAACTCGCTTCTTGATACTCCACTTCTCAACAAAGTTGGTTGGAGCCCTGTGTCTGGTTTCTGCTCCGCTCGAAAGTGCTAGAGGTTTATATTTCAAAAGAGAAGTACCGTAAACATCGGTATTGGAGATTCATTTAATAATCTCTCTTGGCAAAAGCTTTGAGAGTGAGTCTTAAATTGTTTTTGAATAACTAAACTCCCTCCAACGAAACATGTATAGTTCTTTGAAAACGCATTTTTGATGCTTATCTTTGACATTCGTTGACCTTGACGCCAAAGTCCCGAGTTTCTAAACAGACATTAGCCTACTTGCGGCAGCAAAAATATTGTCTAGATGCTGATGTTACGTTCATACCACACGATACATTTGAATGGGACTCAACACAAATGGGACTTGCTAGATTCAACTACTCCTGCTCATGAAAAGATGACTTTGAAGTCACGCCCTCTTTCGTGACGTTATCTCTTCTCGACTGAACTACTCTTTGTCCAGTCCGAGTATCTGGAGTTTATGCGTATGATGGATGCCCTCTACCCATCAAGCCACAATTGATTGGTACCATGAAGGTAAGGAGGGCGTAAACACAAAGATCAAGAGCGGCGAGGATAGAGACTAGGATAAGTCACCCTACCTCATTTAATGAAAAGGACCAAGATGATGATGTTCTTGTCCAGTGTGAAAATCGAATTTACTTTTACATAATAAACGCTTGTCGGATCAATTAGATTACCGTGGTGGATTTAATGAGAAGGATCTCAGAATGAACAAGCACGTGTAAGAGCATTTTCCGTGAACCGGAAATTTCGATTTATGCATATGTCCGTTGATGGCGGTCACTGTGTGATTGTGACCTATATTTATATCGTTTATATTAACGTTAATAATATTTACACTTGATAATTTGGTCTGCTAAAAAGCTGTTATCAATCAAGGTCCTGCTAAAAGCGAAATCTAGATATATGATTTATCACTAAAATATATAATTTTGCTGTGTTTTGTTTTCCAGCTTTACATGTATCAGCTTTTCCGTGCTTTATCCTACATCCATTCAACTGGAATTTGTCACAGGGATATCAAGCCACAAAACTTACTACTGAACCCAGAGACAGCTGTTCTCAAATTATGCGACTTTGGGAGGTCAGTCCTGTTAATTTGAATCGCGCAAAGAGCGTTGATGATTGCTCGATTTCTATCACTATGGTCCATGTGTAACTGAAGGTTATGTAGAAAATTCACCAGCATTCAAAATAGCCAGGTCGGGCTCCTGACATATCCCATTCATTATCCACATGTATACTAGTTTTGTTTTCTTCTTTTTATGTAAATAAGTTATTATCTTTGTAGCTTCTGTAGTATGTTTTTGTAATTAGTAGGCCTTAATTAGCTTGGTTATTAGCTACACATTTACTTATGTATGCCTGCTGTGAATAATTGAACCATTCTAAAATTTTTTAAACCATTCATCAACTGCATATGTAGAATACAAAACACGCCTCTCTTATAGCAGGCAGTGTGTAATTGGCTGTTTCTACTTAACACTAATGACAATAAGACGTAAAAAGAAGCAAAAAAAAAGAAATAATAATAAGATTAACACTATCGTAGTGCTACAGTCATAAAATGCATAAAACGTCACCTTCCCTTACCCTAGGTTATTGGACATAACTCGGCAAGGGATTCTATTTAATTGAAAATTAGCAACATACACATATAATAATAATAATAATAATAATGTGTGTGGAATCGTATCCTTTGCATCACTCTATCTATCTGGCTATTGTTCTTGGCTCCTTCAAGTTTTTCTGTTACTTCACAGTGCGAAGAAACTTGTCCAAGGGGAGCCAAACGTTGCTTACATTTGTTCCCGGTACTACAGAGCGCCAGAGCTCATATTTGGTGCTACTGATTATACAGTAGATATTGGTAAGTTTCAGTTCGCTTTCTGTTGAAGATTTCATTACTTTCTTCTAGCCGGTATTGCACACTATGTGCGACGGCCACGTAGCGGCACACTCCTTGCCGAGTTCTCTCTGCATTCGTGCATCTCTTTGACCTGTACGACGTTCTGCAGTTTCACGGCATGTCTAGATGCGTGCTGTGATCTTATTCTCTTGCATTTATTTTACGAAAATCTTATCTCATAGTTGCAATTATTATTGTTTTTTTATGTGTTCGTTTATTTTCGCTGGAGTCTGTTGATTTACAATTTCATTCCTCGTATTCCTTAATTTCCATTCATTCGTTTGTCCATTCATTTCTGCATTTATCCCTTCATTCATTCACCCAAGCATTCGTTCCTTCATTTTTACCTTTCGTTGATTCCATGATTTATCGTTATTTCCAACACGGTTCCTGCAAAGTATGTTATTAAAAAAGCCTTTTATCACAAAAGAAGTGAATTTTGATTTTCAGATACTTGGTCTGCGGGATGCGTTCTTGCCGAATTATTGCTAGGGCAGCCGATATTTCCTGGAGACAGCGGGGTCGACCAGTTGGTAGAAATAATTAAAGTTTTGGGAACGCCAACAAGGGAGCAGATAAGAGAGATGAATCAACATTATACAGAATTCAAATTTCCACAAATCAAACCTCATCCTTGGTCTAAGGTCAGTCTGCCTTCCTTTCAGGATTTTAAGCTTTTGAACTGACATCAATTTGCTAGAACTCTGCATCTTCTAGAAGACTGCATTTTTAGCTAGGCTTTCTGAGATAAAGCACAATAATGGGTGACATTTCGCCAGTCATTAACGGCTTTGTCCGCCAAAGCCATCCCTAGGGCTTGGGAAGTCATTTCCTGTTTTCAATTATCAGTTTGATTCGTCTTTTCAATCGCATTATCCTTGTTTTTTTTGTTTTTCGCCTTTCCTGTACCATTATCTGTGTTGATAGCGGCATGAAATGACAAATCTCCTTTTGAGATTATTGTGTTTCTCGGCGTGACTTGATAACTACTTGCGCTAATAGTCTTCGCGTTTTATAAACCTATGCCGAGCCGAGTTTTCGGTACTCTTGAGCTGCTTAGCTCAGGTTGGATTTCTTTTCGATGAATGCACCGACGATGAACTTTCTTGGGAATAGTGACGCTTCTTTCTCCCACTCTGCAGTTTAAGATGCCGGCCTTCACAGTGAAGCCATCTCCTAGTTGTATCCGTGTGATCTAATAAAGCAGGGACTTTCCACCAAGCTTTGTGAAATATTTTATACCAAGTGTTCCATTTTCTTCGTTATTCGTTTCTTTGTTTCATCTCCAGTATCACACAATTAGATGATACCCTGCCAATATTCCGCACATTTCTGGCCTGCAGTGGTTACGTTCCACGTGTTTTCAGTTTAGCCATCGGTTGGGTTTGGGCATGTTAGCAAATGCTTCGTGTCTTGTTTCTCCCCAAATTCTCATAAATCACTTGTCTTAAGCTCCCGTCTCACCACCACTGCTTTGAATCCTCCGGATTTCGCCCTCAGTTCATTCAGATTTTCCTTTTTTCCAATTTAAACCCTTTCTATTTTGAATAATTATAATAATGATATCCGGCAATGATTCTTTGTAGGTTTTTAGATCAAGAATACCTCAAGAAGCCATTACACTCACTAGTAGATTGTTAGAGTATACACCCAGTAACAGAGTGCCTCCTTTGGATGCTTGCTCTTACCCATTCTTCGATGAACTTAGAGATTCTAATACGAGGCTGCCAAATGGAAGAGATTTGCCTCCTATTTTCAATTTCTCAGCAGAAGGTACGTCGCTTTTCTTTTGTGTTAAAAGAATTTTTAAATGGCTTCATCGTTTTCCTGCTAAGATGTAAGAACCCCCTCCCCCTGTAAATAAGGACAATATTTCTTTTAAACATTTGAAAGATAGAGGAAGGCTCCTTCGGGGATTTCATTCCTTGGTAAAAATTTACAGATATATTTCGATAGAGGCTCGTTTTCAGTGCGCTAATCGGGAAGTAAGTCTCAAGTGTTGTTCAGCTTCGATTGAGACTTTGTCCTCAATCAATAAATCAATGAATCTAAAATTTGGATAGTGCCTAGTCGTCGTTGACTTTCAATTGAGGTGTTCATCACTGAGGGAAATAAATTGTGTCACTGAAGGCAAGAACCTTGCTCAAATCCCAGGGCCTGGTGCTTGTTGGCTGCTGTTCGAGCTTTTTATAATGGATTCGAAGTAGATTACGTCCATTCTTCCTTGCTTTTATTTCAGTTCATGGCATTGCCATGGCATTTCAACGGTATTTGTTCTTTCCTCATGTCAAATGCGTCGCTTTAAAGGCTCTGTCTTATCCATTTGTTTCTTTTCCAGAATTGGCAATTAAGCCTGCTGTCACACAGAAGCTTATCCCATCTCATATGCGTGGCCAAAACTCAGGAACCTCAAACACTAACGCATCCCAATCAACGATCGATCCCTCATCAACTGTAGAGACACAGTCAAATTCTAAACCTGTAACAACACCAGCGTCGTAGAAATCGTGAGTGTGAATTGCAATTCAACGCCTTATTAAGAATTTCATTATGTTCTTGAGCGTAAATTTGAAATGCGGTGTTGAATATAGAGTTGGAGTGCCGCTGTTATTAGTGTTGTTTTTAACTAAAATATGATTCTAAGAATTCTGTCCATTTATTTTAAGTATTTCGAGTAATATGCCAATTCCATTACGTGTAATGAATAAATCTCTTTAGTATGTTCAACTGAAAAGCTGCGTGGTCACTGGTGCGTAAAGTAGACATGCGATTAGCAAGTGATCGTCACGTGTGAAGTAGGCCTGTGACCAAAGTTCCATGCATGGACACACAAGTGGTGTTTGTGCGACCTCATGGCGTAACCAGCCTTGCTTTGTCTGCCGCGTAGGTAGTAGGTAGTACGTGGCATTTAGATGTTGAATGGCGCGTTTAATCAGTACCTTGCATGTGCATGTGATTAGTCTCGATTTCTATTTACGAAGGCTGTCCTCTGCCACGTAGATAGCACTTGGTCTCTAGATTGGGGCTCTGCACTAGGTCAGTTCGTTTGTATGGTTCCTACATGTGGTCAGTCCAGAATGCAACATGTGCAAACCAAGGTCAGCTTCGTAACGAGAAATTTAATGGTTGGAATTGAACCTGCCAGAGAGACGACCCATTCATGTATGTCATCTTGCTAAGTTTTAGATTTTCAATGTTTAATGATCTTAAGATACACCTCGATGTAAAATTTGCACCATTCATTTCGATCTTCAGTCGAACTTCAGTCCAGCTGCTAATTTATTTTGAATGCTCAATATTTTTGCACCAAGTTGTTCAAAAAGTCAATTATAAAGACGAAATACTCAAGCTTATCCCATAATCAAGACTGTTATCCAAATAATTTGAAATACTAGAGAAAATAAGCCGGTCTGTATTTTCTTGCAATCGTCAGTTGTTCAGCATATCAACAGGGTGTCCATAACGATCTGGCCCAGACTCAAATGCTCGCACCGTCTCGCTCTCTGCTATCGCAGCTTGTTTTAAGAATGTAGCGTGTTTCTCCCTTTCGATTTTGGTGTCATCGTTGAATCCTTTCATATTGCCACCCGACGGACCTCATTTGTGAGGCTAATAGTTCACGTTGCTGTCTGATCTCGTACATGAATCTACCTCTCTCCTGGAAAAGGGTTTCTCAATTTAACTGTAACCTAAGAATATTTACAAATGGCCGTGTTCCTTGTTCTGTAAATACTGTAGATATGATGACGTTGTTTAACGAATGCTATCCTTGAATTCTAACAATGGTCATTGTAAAATCATATCCGTTGTTTCCAACCATTTCTATTTGATCCGAATTTTCGCACAAATTTTTCTTTTGGAATTCGATAGAAGTTCCAGGAAACACGGATGCTTTTCTGCGACCTTTTACAGTGACCAATTCTAGATTTGAAGGGTACGGTGAGATCCTGCAAGCATTCTCATCAAAAATTGATCCCAAAATGTTGTATTAAATCCCTGTATACCACTCTGCTGGGATACCCGGCTTATTCTCACTGAAACCCAGCATTTACCGGACACTGTCCGCCACTTTTTCTACAAGCCATTAGACTGCAGCTGTACAGCAAACTCGTTGCCGAGCTCAGCAGAAACCAGGGACAGTGCTCCTAGTTTTTCCAGGGAAGTGGACTGTCATGGGTTGGTTCCCCGTTACCTTCCTCACTGCTACAGTGTTATCATTCAAAGGCGTTTAGAATGTCAACAGATAGCACAAGGTTTCGCTCTCGTGTTAGTTATCCGATCGAAAAACAGTGTTTACCGAATGGTATCGTCTCTTTTTCTAGCAATTCTGATCACTCACTGGTCAGTGTATTTGCCATGTAATAATTGAAAAGAATCAATTAAAAGGGGTCAATCAATGTAATCACGATCGATGAGTCAGTCGATCGATCATTGATACGTCCATGAAGTACACTTCCCAATCAATCAGTCAATCAATCAATCAAACAGACCCGTGTTTGCAGTGTCTCCCGCATTCGTGGTATCTCCTGTGAGCATGCTCTTTGCTCCATTAATGTAATGCTTTGCCAGTTTCGTTAATTAACGAGTGTCATTTTCTTTTTCCTACTTTTTAAGTTGGACAGATTCGAGCACTTTGTATGTGTTTCACCTCGTACTTATAACGTAAGACTTACTTTGGCTTGTATAATGTGATGGTTCCTTGGTTTATCCAATTCATAATTGTAAATATGTCATCACAAACCTAGTCCCTTTGATTTTTTCATATATTTACTTCACAATGTCATCCGTTTGTTTCTTCTGTCTTCTTGTATCATATCGTCTTAATGCAAGCTATTCTCTCCGTAAAAGCAGTTTCGTCCTAGTGAAACCTCGCTTTGGGTTACTGACGCCTTTCGCCACGAAAGCGATCCGAATATTGTCCAAGCTTATGCATTTTTGCTGCTTGGTGATCTCTCGCCCCTACTAAGGTGTTCAATGCATTGATCATTGTTCCCCTCTCCAGTTTTATCTTTTGCCTTTTCGGCATGCTGTTCTGCTGGAATCCCTTATTTTTGCATGCCAATGGAGCTAAGTCGACGTTCCGTAGAAATTCACCAGGGATTCGTTCTTTGTCAAAAGTTCTCTCCCAGTCATTGTCAGCATGAACTCTAGGGATTTGCTGAATACCTGCCCGACAGTCATGTGTCTGTGAGGACTCTTACACCCCCGTATTCTCAGGAGGTAGGGATGTGATGAGCTGAATGGGTGAGAAATTTAGAGTCATTTGAATAAAGGAGAGCTTTCTTTCATATCAGTGCATGTGGAAAAAGTTATCCAAAATCGAAGCATTTTCATCAGAAATATATTAATTCGCAACATACCATCTAAATATTCCCTAATGTACGATGTTATGCCAGATTGCAACCTGGCACTGTCCATGGTGGAAAGTTCCCGCGCCACTTTTGCAATCAAAATTGACTTTATGATAGAGAATGCCTCCCTGATAAGAAAGTCCAGAAGAAACTTCAGAATTCTACCAAGCTAGCAGAAGATCAAATCAGGCAATGAGGAGAATACTTAGCAAGGCACTTGCTCACAGATCCTATGAGTGATTGTTGCAGCCTAGACGTAGGAATCATAAGGCGTGGCCACCAACGGCGAAAGCCTCCCAGTGCCAATGCCAGGGCAGCCCATTGCAACATGCACATTAAAGTGTCCGTTGCATATGAGTGTCCGGTGAAATGGCTCTTTCTCTAAAAAAGGTCTGATCATAACTGTAACCAGCGATAATTGTGACAACCTTGACAGTGAAGCTTAGCGTAGATAGATGTCATTATTTTGAGTTTTTGAACACCGTGAAAACAGTAAGATATTAGTGGCGGATCTTCGGATCCAGCCCATTGCGTGATTTGCCAGCAACCTCAACGATAACCATATCTCAGATCTCAACGATAACCATATCTCAGTAAGAATGGTCGAAAACAGTAACCCATAAGAAATCACGTAGTGTCATCAACAAGGTTTGTTGATATCATATGTCATCGTTTCGTACGTCTTATTTTTTGATCTAAGCGTTTGATTTGATTTTGTGTGTTTGTCGTCTGATATCAGAACGATTGCCTACCACGATGTCCTGCCACATAATGTATGATTTAGCAATACAGTGATCCCTCTTATATTGCGGTTAATGGAGACCAGAACCCCTGTGATATGCAAAAGTCCGCGAAGCAGCGAACCCCCCCTCCCCCAATTTCTAACATACGAAGTCTTTTGGATATATATGATGTAAATAAGCGTATTTAAAACCGTGATGAATATATTATGATTATACAACATTAAGGAATAGTAGAATAGTGTTTGTTTATGCTTAGCCTAGCCAAAACAAACAATTCGACTTCATACTGTAAAAAAACGTTTCGTGTGTGTGTGTTGCATCGATGGAAAAAAAGTGTTACAGATGTAAATAGGGTAATCCTGCCTTCAGCTGATGCGCGGGTATCTTTGCTGGCGGCGGCCATCTTTATATGGACTTTTAAGCGGTAATTTTGAATTTTTGTTTAATATCTTCATTTTTAAAGGAATATTTCTCAACCCGCGATGCACTGAAACTGCGAAGTGCGAGGGAGCACTTTATACGTAAACAAAGCTAGTGTAGTACATACACATTTTGAAATGACGTAACGAGTTGTGTTAATTAGGTGATAATAATAAGCAAAGCAGCGGGAATATTGCCAGAGCGGATTAATCCTGCGTATACAGAATCGCCTTCAAAAGAACAAGTTGAGACTCTTGTTCAAATCGAGCGCCAGGAGGACAATCCCAAGCAACACCATTGCGAGGTAGGGTGGCAAGGTTCATTTCTCGTTGCACTTCCCCCTAGCTTTCGACGTCTAACTACAGCCCCAATTACATCTACAACAGTTGGGTACATGAAAAAATGGCTAAGCGATGAATGAATAAATAGCACAATGTTTGAATGGGAGTTTCCCGTTGCATTTAGTTATAAGGTGGAACTTCCCTAAGCTCAAAAGCTGCGTCACAAATACTGTTACGAGTGGAATCAATATTTGCCACTGCCTTTTTTAAATCCATGTTTAAAGTTGGTATTTAAAGGTGCCTTGTCCATAAGAACGGGAATTCCGCATAAGTCCGCAACGGGAAGTTCCGCTTCAACTGTTTGTAAATCTAGTATGCAATACGGCAAATTACATAAGCAATGCTGTACAGTGTATCAAATTAAAAGGCCGTCATACGAATGACGTATCGTTAAAACATAAGGACATAATTATGACGTCAAGCGTAATAATATATCCGAACGAAAAACTACGAGGCTGTTGAAATCAAATGACGCAGAACTGATGACCAGTGTCGCGTAACTTTGGGTGTTGAATAAGCGATTTCGTCATTTCGTTCGCGTGAATTTTCCATTTGCTTTGAACGTGTGATCACCATTGACGTAAGCATCCTGGTAATTGCTGACAAGGCTCTTTTTATTATTGTTATCCAGGCCGTTACTACTGGCTAAAGAAGTTTTGCTACTCTCATGCTTCGCAAATCTGCAAGGGCCTTCTTTCTCAACGAAGGGCAGGAAATGGTAATATATCTGAAAAACGAAGACTGGCTTTTAATAAACTTCATATGAAGGCGGTATTAACTCTGTTCCAAAGCTCGATTCTTATAATTCAAAGCATCATATCAATGATGATTCATATTTATTCATATTTACACTAGCTATCACTAAATTGATGGGAACGTCACACAACGGACTCAAAAAGGTGCCTCAGCTCTGAATCGCATAGCGGAAAGCAGGATCAAATGGAGAAGCCTCGCTGCCAAAGCATCCATCACAGTACCCCTACGATCTCCCAACGGTCAAGGGATGACATGACACATGATATGACATTACTAAATTGGGAAGTTTTTTGGTCAAGAGAAGGCTCCTTGTGTCTTGGGTATGAAGGGTTGTTGACATAGCGGCCAGAGCACGTCTGCTGTGCATGAAAGATACCTTGTTCACTCCAACCCTCATTCCCGCTTCTGGGTGACCTATGTCCATCTACCCAGCAACGAATTGAAGTTGAGTCAGGGGAAAGGAACTGGCAACTCCATCTTCAAAAACTGTCACTCGGGTTGATCCCTCAGGTTGGACCTCCCTGCGGCTTGCTCTTGGATGAGATTACACTTAACTTTTAAAGAGGGTGCATCAAATTCTCAAAGTTCAGAGCCCTTTCTCTGGTTTCAGCTTTGCCCAAAATCAATTATGCTAAACACCATTGGTGAGGAAAACAACGCGAAACCACCTCATCCAATTCACTTCGCTGGTTTCTGCTACGATCGAAATCAATTATGCTAAACACCATTGGTGAGGAACACAACGCGAAACCACCTCATCCAATCCACTTCTCTGGTTTCTGCTACGATCGAAATCAATTATGCTAAACACCATTGGTGAGGAAAACAACGCGAAACCACCTCATCCAATCCACTTCTCTGGTTTCTGCTACGATCGAAATCAATTATGCTAAACACCATTGGTGAGGAAAACAACGCGAAACCACCTCATCCAATCCACTTCTCTGGTTTCTGCTACGATCGAAATCGAGTATGCTGAACACCATTGGTGAGGAAAACAACGCGAAACCACCTCATCCAATTCACTTCGCTGGTTTCTGCTACAATCGAAATCAATTATGCTAAACACCATTGGTGAGGAAAACAACGCGAAACCACCTCATCCAATCCACTTCTCTGGTTTCTGCTACGATCGAAATCAATTATGCTAAACACCATTGGTGAGGAAAACAACGCGAAACCACCTCATCCAATCCACTTCTCTGGTTTCTGCTACGATCGAAATCGAGTATGCTGAACACCATTGGTGAGGAAAACAACGCGAAACCACCTCATCCAATTCACTTCGCTGGTTTCTGCTACGATCGAAATCAATTATGCTAAACACCATTGGTGAGGAAAACAACGCGAAACCACCTCATCCAATCCACTTCTCTGGTTTCTGCTACGATCGAAATCAATTATGCTAAACACCATTGGTGAGGAAAACAACGCGAAACCACCTCATCCAATTCACTTCGCTGGTTTCTGCTACAATCGAAATCAATTATGCTAAACACCATTGGTGAGGAAAACAACGCGAAACCACCTCATCCAATCCACTTCTCTGGTTTCTGCTACGATCGAAATCAATTATGCTAAACACCATTGGTGAGGAAAACAACGCGAAACCACCTCATCCAATCCACTTCTCTGGTTTCTGCTACGATCGAAATCGAGTATGCTAAACACCATTGGTGAGGAACACAACGCGAAACCACCTCATCCAATCCACTTCTCTGGTTTCTGCTACGATCGAAATCAATTATGCTAAACACCATTGGTGAGGAAAACAACGCGAAACCACCTCATCCAATCCACTTCTCTGGTTTCTGCTACGATCGAAATCGAGTATGCTAAGTACCATTGGTGAGGAAAACAACGCGAAACCACCTCATCGAGTGTGCTGAACACTTTTCGCGAGTAAGGCGACTGGAAACCACCTCATGAATTCACTTCCCTAGAACAATCTCAGAGCCTGTCTCTGGTTTCTGCTTTGCTAGAAATCGAGTATGCAACGCATTCGTATTGCAAAAGCATGAAAGAAAAATAAATAATAAAAAAATTGACCAGCATTCGCCACAAAAGAAGTGCACAATTTTTATTACAAATTGTATGCCTTTGTTTTAAAAAAATCACGCGAAAGAACCAGAGGTTACCTTTAAAACTGGCTGATATCCTAGACATTTGAAGCGTAGGTAAGAGCTGCGAAGGAGAAACGACACGAGCTAACTTGATGACATATGCTCAGGTGGGGACAGAGGGAAACAGGTTGAAATGAAAAATATAAACTTATGCTGCCCTATTCATTCGTGTTCTTTCCGTGATGTAATGATATACTTTGCTTTTGCTTCGTTGAATTCTGCCGTGGTATTCATCTGATATTTGCTAATTTCGTTTGTATTCTGCATCAATTTTTTGTCGGTTTGTCATTTTTTCATTTTGGATTTGCAGTGAAATTATAAATGTATAGTATACATATTCGATGATCAATGATCTTTATTATCAATGATTGACGATAATCAATGATCGATGATTAGCAATGAACGATTGTTATCAATGATGGATTATTATCATTGATAGATGATTATCAATGATTTACGATAATCAATGATAGATGATTATCAACGATCGATGATTATCAATGATTGACGATTATCACTGATAGATAACTATCAATGACCGATTGCTATAAATGATCGATGATCATCATTGATCGATGATTATCAATGATTGACGGCTATCACTGATAGATGATTATCAATGACCGATTGCTATAAATGATCGATGATCATCATTGATCGACGATTATCAGTGGTCGATTATTATCAACAATTTACCTGTACAGGACAGAAAAATAGGTTCCAGTCCCGGCCAAGGTATGCCACCACGCATGCAATTGAGTGACAGGCTTGACGAATTCAGGCAACACAGTTCTTGCAATTCTGCAATTGAGGAACGAAAATATCTCAAAGCATGCAGTGAACTCTGCTCAAACCCCTTTCATTCAGCAGATATACACTGCCGACTTGTACGTGCTGCAAAAGGTGGTACTGTGGTGCTGGTGTGTTGCTTCATTCTATGTAAATCATCTATTTAAAGGACCTTTCCACTGAAAAATTTCTGTTTTTGAATTAGGTGTAATCCATTGTCCTGATCTCAAATTCCGATATCTTGTACCGTTTCCAAGTTTTAAGGGGGGGCGATACCTATCCAGGCTTGAAGCGGACTTTTAAGGGGCCTCGCGCTCAACTAGATACAATTCAAAAAGCATTTTAAGAGAGCAAAATCTTAAAGTAGTATTCTTCTAGGTCATTAAGGCAAAGAGAATGAAGATGTGCAGCTTCTCTACTGCTCTTAAACTCCCATTTCGCTACAACCGGAAATTTGCATGTGAATGAAACTTGAAATTAAAATGCGAATCTCATGTTGCACGATGCTGCTTGCAGTACAAGAATTCTTTTTTTCTTTTTTAGTGAGTTGTGTTGGGGAAAGGCCATGGTGGCCTACACAAAGCCTCAACAATGGAAAAAAGAAGAAAGCGAAAGGATAAGAGGAGAGAAAGATCAGATCAAGTTTACTGATCGTAGATTTGAAAGATGGCAAGTTGTAAGATTCGGGAAAGCAAGAGGTAGGCAAGGCGTTCCAGAAATTGCATGTTCTAGGAATGAATGATGATTTGTGGGATAGAGTTTGTGGATTAGGCAGCGAAACTTGGAATGGGTGTGAATGAGTTGAGCTTCTGGTGGTTCTGACACGCCTCAGAGGAACAGGAAGACCCGAAATGCCGTAAAATGCGGCACTCGCATTCTATTTGCTGCTACCAACCATACCTCGCATGTCTGCAATACTTAGGGTGCTAATAACGCGTCACATGTCGGGACTACGACAAGAAAATGAGGCAAGCTAAAAATGGAACCCAATTAGGGCGTTTGTTGGTCCTTGATGCGATGCCTGTCTAAATAAAGTTTGGTGGGATGTTTAAAAGGATCTCATACCTCACTTGTGGGCAAAAGTTGTTGTCTATATTCCACAAAATAAACCCAAATCCGTAGCTGAAAATCAGAAGAGAAGAATCAGAAACTAAATTTTGCAGCCGAGGCAAATCTATGATGGCGGATAATCACGTGTACATTCATCGCTGACATGCTTTTGCCGTTGAGGTTTCGCATTCATACACGCTAACGATCAAAAATTCACACATTCACATCACAGTTAGAAATCCGATTGACCTTATTCGCCATAGACGAAAGAAAACCACTTTCGGGTCCCATTGTTTGCGGTCTATTACCCCTCAGGTGTGGAACAAGCTCCAAACGAGTTTTAAGTCAGAACAAAGTCTCAAATTTTCCACTGGATTGGTCAAACAGTCGGGTGCAATGGCTTCCATGTGTAGCATTTGTAGCTGATCCCCTCCGCTTCAAAAAAGTTCCGTGGCGCATGTCAATTTAGACCATCTCAATCAAGCCAGGTTCCGCTTAAAATCGATTATAAATAACTTAACAAACACAGAGTGAGGAAGGCAACGTGAAATCACCTCACTTAGATCCACTCCCCTAAGAAAACCTGAGATCCCTACATCTGGTTTCTCGTTAGCCCGCAATGGAATATGCCACACTATTAATTAAGTACCAACTGCTTTGAATTTCTGCAAAGTACCGAAACAGATTATTACGGAATTTCTAGTTGTGAAATGGACGAGGTCAACGGCTCTTCATAACGGAAATCACCCAAAATAAAAGAAGATTTTGTTGTCAACGGCAACGTAGCTTGGCGACCGTTGATGTCGTACATTGAAGAAAAACAAGCGAATTATCAACTCCTATTCTGCAGCTGTTGAAGCCAAATGAATGGATTTGAAAATACTCAGCACTTGAATATGTAGTTGATAATGAAAAACTGAAAATTCTTTACCTCAAAATAGCCATCAAAACAAGCGGAACTGAGCCATTGTATCTCCTGAAAAGCAGAAAAATTGCTTGTTTAGTGTGAGGAAAAGATCAATGAAGGAATGATTGATACAAAGAAAGGCCAAATTCCATGTAGATTAGAAAGCAAGTAAAAACGTTTCTTGAATTAAATCGCCAATAAAAAATTTGATTGATCGATCACTCAGTAGAATAATTGATCGGTCAAACGATTCACTGATCAATCGATGTACCTGTCGGTTGATTGACTGATTGATGGATCGATTGACTTATCGATTGACTGATTGACTTGTGGACTTCTCGATTAATTGACTGATTGATGGCTTGATTGACTTGTCGAATTGATTGACTCGTTGATAGATCGAGTTGATCAATCGAGGACTTGTCGATCGATTGACTGATTGATGGATCGATCGACTAATCGATAGATTGAGTTGATGTAAGACACGGTAGAAGGCAAAAAATTGTGATCAACTTACTTGCAATTATATATAGTAAGAGCGAACAGCCATCCTGCCAATATACCATACGACCACTTTGAAGAGAGCGAAATAGACATGATGAAATACTTAAAGCCTTGGTTACTCAGTTTCCTGGATTACCATAGTTCGATTCAATAAAAGCTACCAAATCTTAGCGCCTTACGCAAAAATTTCATGAAAATTACGACGGCTGCTTAATAAAGGACTGCAGAAAATGGTGTGAGAAGTTTGAATTGGTCAACATCTTACCTGAAAGAAGAGCGGATTGAGCACCACAATATATGCCTGTATGGAAGATAGAATATAGAAATAGTGTATAATTATAATTTCGAACCTTATACTATGGGATCTGAAACATGGTTAAAGGAGACCCGATAGACCTAAACTTGACTATGTCACCCTCCTCACGCAAGATACCGGTCTTACTAACTCCACACAGCCATGTCAGATAGAGAGTTGCGGAGGAATTATGTGGATTCGGGTGCACCCGATTCATGATGTACAATATATGGTATATAGATATAAGATATAGTTTTGACTGTCACTGACTGATTATCAAATTACCATTGAATGATTTATCACTTACCAAATAAATAAAATGATAACAAGAGAAAGCAGGAAAATGAAAACAGAACCCAGCTTGGTCAAAGAGAACTTTGCAAACTATAATCTATCGCAATAACATCGAGTCTTCAAAAGACTAACAGAACTAAACAGAAATGAGTCACCAGAAGGGGGTGGGTCACCAGAAGGAGGCACAAGAGCTGGAATGAGCGAAGCAGCACCAAGCAGTAAACAGATTCACACTGACTGAAGTGATTACGGATTGATACATACGATTGTGATGAAGATGCTTGTCATCGTGAAAAAGATAACCAATTCTTTATTCATTTTATTTTCTTTACCATTAATCTCCAGCCTGAAAAGCAAACTCACCCACATCAGTTGGAAAAGGAGATCAATGAGATTATGGTATGCATTCAAAACTACCATTCAACGTGGTGCCTTTCTGTATCTCTGCTAATCATTGAAACATCTGAGTACGAACTGATAACGCAATATGGGCCATAAGTAGGGATGATAATGACAATAATATGATAATAATAATTTGCAATGTTGAAAAAGTTGTCATTCTGCCTTTTGTTATAGGTGCTTTAGCCACAGTTACAGGGAATGTAATTGACAACTTAAGAATAAATCTGAGCGTAGACGCATTGCAGAAAACTTGTTTGCTTGGAACGGCTTGCATACTCCGAAAGGTCCTTGATATCCAAAGAATTCAAGGAAAGAAAGGGAATAGAAGACAGAAAAGAGAAGATCGAATTGGTATGGACAAAAAAGAAGATAGCTTATCAGCTTAGGCCACGGGAGGTGGCTTGACGGAAAGATTAAAAAATCAGGTGACAACATCAAATGCCGTGTAAAAATAATAATGATAATACAGTAATAATGATAAAATAATGATGAAAATAATATGATAATAATAATGATATAATAATAATAACGATATGATAATAATACTTTTTCACTTTCACTTTGGCCGAGTTGCTACTCACGCCAATGATAATAATAACAATAAGATAATAATAATGATATAATAATAATAACGATATGATAATAATACTTTTTCACTTTCACTTTGGCCGAGTTGTTACTCACGCCAATGATAATAATAACAATAAGATAATAATAATGATATAATAATATGGTATAATGAGCATATCCACAGCATGTGTTCTCTTCAACTTTATAAACAAAAACAAAAAGTAACTATAAGTATATTCCACAAAATCAAAACCAATTACTTAGTTAACAGCTAAAGGCAAATTTTGCGGTGGAGTCAAGAAATTCCATTTTTTTTGTTTTTACTTCTCCTCCTAATTTACAATTTTAATTAAAGTTAAAGGAGGAGAAGTAAAAATAGAACAATACATAAAATGTGTCCTTCCAATGAGCTCTTCGCTCCTTCCCTTAAGAATTTCTTGACTCCACCACAAAATTTGCCTTTAATTGGTCTCTAGTTTAATAGCAATGGGTAGTGCATTAAGCTGTTTGCGGTGGCGTCTTGAAATGTGTTTGGAATCAATGAGGGTTTCACTATTACGTTGCAAAGTTCTACAGCATGTTTCGAGGCCAAGTTTGTTCATTTTAGGCTGGGTTTAAGTGCGTTTGGAAGTTTGGTCTGTTGGTGAGATGAACATGTTAAGTGAGCATTTTGGAAGTTGATTGACTGCTGGACACATTTCATCACTTCCATGCATGTTCTACTGCGTCTGTATGAAGCATTCCCGATCGCATAGTTTTTTTTTTTAAAAACGTATTAAATTTTGACGAAGAAGCTAAAACCATGCTACATTTGAAACGCAATTCAGAGTGGAATTTCAACGCCCGGTCCCTAGAAATTTCACTACCCCTCTCCTCCCCAGCAGCCAATCTTTCACACCACCATTAGATCAACTGTTAACCTTGAATTTGTAGAATTTTAAGGACCAGACTGGATTGAATTATTCATCTCCTTCTCTTTTTAAAACGTATGGCATGTTCTTTCTAAGATAAACACATGAGACTGTAGATTACAAATCAGACAAGTACTACGCTTCATAGGTTGAAAGCATCTGGCACCAAAACTCAAATAAATCTCATAACGCGAGGAGAGGCATGCAGGAAAAAGATCAGCTCGAATAGAAATCCTCTCTTGCGTTATTTACAATTCGTCTGAAAAGGGACATCTCCTTTTTGCGTAGCTCTCTTGTAGGAGGGGAGACAGCATTCCCGATAAGGTAAAAGGGGGCGGGGGCATCATGCGAATTTCTTCATTATCTTGTTGGGAAAATGAATACTCACATGCCATAAAGCAAAACACAGGTGCCATAAATCATCGGGAGCTCGTCCATTAGCTAAAAGGAAATGGAGCTTTAACGAAGGCAGATGATCAAGGTCCGTGCCAAATATCTATTTTAATGGATGGATGAAAAGAGCGAATGTAAACATTGGGCAAGGAATGGTCGCTGCAAACTCTGTTGGACGACATACTCCTGTGCTGCGTTGCATACTCGATTTCGAGCGTAGCAGAAACCAGAGACAGGGCTCGTGAGTCTTTTTCTAGGAAGGGGATTTTTCTGAGGTCGTTTCCCGTTTCCTTCCTCGCAAATGGCGATTTTCTTGTGACGCATGGAGGAATCGAACTCATGACACTTGCGTCATGAGTTCGCATGCTTAACCACTACACCACGACACCATAATTACATTACCATGTTCCCTCAAATCTACCAGCTATTATAATTGCCGTCCTTTCATACTGTGGCTTCCCTTTTGATACTTAACTAGACACGACAATGTTGGCGAGTTGTTCATTGTACATTCATTTTTCTATAAGAAGACCTGTGCAAGAAAAGCATATACAGTCGAACTTCTAAAACTTAAGAAAACTTGGTGTAAGCCTTTTTGGGTTGAAGACGATTAAGAAACTTCTGCTGTTGTATCAGCAAACTTCAAACTTCAATTTGCTTCTTACAGATACAAGAAAACTCGTTAAATGCTCTAGGTCAAACACAAGCGGTTAGAATCCAAAGACGTGTCCGGAAACCTCCACGAAACGCTACCACGGCTGATAATGAAACGTAAATTCAAAATTCGGAAGTTATAAATGAATAAATTCAAACTGTAGGTAGACTTCCAATCTTTGGGAGAGTGCTGTACCTCGCTGCCCCCTCCCCATCATATACATGTCTCTATTCAAAAATACGAGCCAATAAAAAATGGGGCGAAGAGCTACGCTTCATGCAAGCCGCTAAACCATCTAGCCACCTTGGTGCAATGCAACTTATCCTTGGATCTGTCTTAACATAGCAATGTCCTCAAGGCCTGCTTGCCCTTTTTAAGTTTCTACCTAGCACCAGAAGGTTTATTATACAACTCTGAGAATATACACTTATCGATTAAAGTCATATTCTTCCTATAGATGTGATCAAGCATCAGGATCGATACTCATGGATTCAGAGGGAGCTACAGTCCTCTTTTCAAGTTAAGCTCAAGGTGGGAATCGAACCACCAACCATAAATCTGTGAACGAGTGCTTTAAAAATAAATTAACAATTATCATAGTCCTGCAAATTGGCTGCTTGCAAAATCGATCCAACGACGACTATTGGTCGCGGTCTAGCTTCTGTTTGCTTATTCAGTGACAGATGACGCATTAAAATAAGGATATTTTACCTGCATTTTATAAATCAAAGTACAGTGAAAGCCAAATGATCCCAGACCAACAACTGAAAGAGATAGCTGGCTGATTATATGTGTCAACGGTGATTGATACTGCTTAAGTAATTATAGACTAAATGAGAAAAATAATTAAGGGAAAAAATGAAATTAGCTGAATAAATGTTTGTGCTACAAAGCTTCAATGTCAAAATGGTCACATGCCTAACCCTGATTTGAAAACTAACTCCAACACAAACCCTGACTCTAACTTCATTCAAGGGAGATCGAGCCCCATTGCTTCCCAGGTCTGCATCTCTATCTGGGTGATCGGTGTATCACGGCTGACACAGCTGTGTGAGACACTTAATGGTTTCTTGGAAATCCGGAACACGCCATCTTTTCGCTGCCAAAACCAATTCAAAGAGATCGATCAACTTGCTTTGATGCTGCAAAATTAAAGAGAATAGCGATCGATTTAAAGCTGATTTGCTTACACCCAACTGACAGGTACGAAGCCACTATTCGATGTTCGAAATCATTTTTCCATGCAAGATGGGCAGCCATTAGCGGTGGTATGATCATGATCCAGTTGCTGATAGTATTCCCTGTAACAAAATTAACACATTCTCAATGAATGGGAGATACCCTTGAAAGGGCAATAATCATTGGATTGTAATCTAACACAACTACTGTTACAGACCAGGCCCTCTCCGCTGTTGACCGTCTTCGTGAAGGTTTGGATGGCATTCTCATGGTGAGATAAATCTCCTACCACCAACTCACCTTTTGCAACAAGCGGATGGTCCGTTGCTTCTTTTAAGCCAGTGTCATTCGTGTTGGAACGGTTAAGAACAGTTAATGATGTCAGCCATTTGGAACAGATATTTCCAAAGAGTGCTTTGCTACCGTTTAGAATCAGAATCGCCACGAGTTCCTCGAATATTTTCAAAATTGGTTCCAAAGCTTAAGATAGAAAATCTTTTGTTTTCGAAATCACGAAAATACATCCGTTTAGGGCAGAAGAATTCGGAGGGCATTGTTATCAGAAGATAGAAGAAGAAAACTGTTTCTTCGGTACATTTTTACACACGTGCTTTGAAAGATAACATCAGACGCTCCTGTGCTGAGATGATATCGAAACGGTATCTAAGATTGGTTGCGATAACGATTATCTCGATAGAAGAGACCAGCGGTTGCTTTTCCTTATTTCAATTTAAGGCGCTACTAGTAGCCATTTTGTTGCATGTATTCAACATTTCGTAGATTGCTTGACAATATACTAGTAGCCATTTTGTTGCATGTATTCAAAATTTCGTAGATTGCTTGACAATATACTAGTAGCCATTGTGTTGCATGTATTCAACATTTCGTAGATTGCTTGACAATATACTAGTAGCCATTGGCAGAAGGAATCAGTATAGGCATTGGCCATGTTTTCTTTATCAATACAATGTTAAAACACAATCATGCATTTGATTGTGCCCCTCATAGCGGCAAAGGATTGGAGGTCGTCGAGTCCCCACTCTTACTGTGACACACCCTATTGGGACACACCCTACTGGGACACGCCCTACTGTGACACACCCTATTGGGACACACCCTATTGGGACACACCCAACAAACTAGACCAGTCAGTCCACACGACACTGGTCATGTCGCGATCAATCAGCCTCGTTCTCGTCTATTCTTCCACGCTGCAAGGCAATCGCCATGAACTCTGGCATGTCATACCTCCCTCTTGACAAGAAGCCAACAGAAACTTGTGTGCAACAGCAGCAACTATGTTCAAATTGGGTCATACGTTGCGCTTTGATCAAACTTCCCAATTCTCAACCAAGAAAGCTTCGTTGCATTTTTTCGGCACTTTTAGGTGGCAACGCTTTCTGAAGTCCGTACAACAAAGGGAGCAGACTGATTTGGGTCAAAATTTTCCATGATCGAACACAATAATGCCTCTTAATTTTTTCACAAAAAGCACCAGGTGTGCAGTGAAACTGAGGGTCTGAATAGACCGCCAACTGAACTTGCTGCTGGTTGCAAAGGACCCACGTGACTGGCTAGGTGCGTCCGAGTAGATAAGGCGCAGTGTTTCGATTCTTGTAGGGTCTACTCGGTTGGGTTCGAATCCCCGTCGTGGACACCAATAACCACAAGTCAACAGTTAACTTAGCTGTCCATCCTTCCAAGGTCGGCAAATGAGTACTCAGAGGTAGCTCTGAGGGCAAAAGCAGTGATGCCGCAGGCCCACATCAGCTGGATAGATGTCCATACACCCGGTCTACGTTAACAAATAAACACAAAAACAAGAAAACAAATAAACACAAAAACAAGAAAACAAATACCAATATTGATTACCAGACCAAATCAACTCTTTGCTGCCAAAGGATGTCTTATCTCTGCCTCTTATGCTGGGTTCATGACAGTGCACAAGGTTTCCCCTGTACGAATATCTCTATCATTGTTATTGTTATTAACAAATAAGTGGAACTGCTGGGGCAGATGAGCATTCAACTACATCCACATCTTGTCACCTAGGGCTTTAGCTGCTTCTCAGCTGGATGCTAGGTCTTGCTGCCAACACTACCAATCTTCCTGGGCATGGAACTGCCACTGAGAAATGCACACCCCTGTTCTCAGATCATTCTGCTATTCTGTACTGCATGGATGCCAAAAAAGCACGGAGCCATGCTTACAGGGTGTGTGCCCCATACGGACATAGGACATTCCAGCCCTCTTGTAGAAGCAGGGGGAGAAGCGACAATTCCTTACTGAACGATCATTCATTTGGATGAAGATTCCTCATTTTTTCAGAGAGATCCAATTTTCCTGTCGATTTCAACATTCCTTCATTTCCATCTCAAGCTGTCTAGAGTAGACTAAAAAAGGACGACTGAGTTTGATTTTATCAGAATTGCTGCAATTTTCTTGCAAAATTTCACATTTTTCAAAGCCAATCCCATTCCTGTCTGAGAGAAACTGCCAAAATCATATCATAAATGGAGCTTTATTTGGTGGTAGGTCAACTGTGAAATGATGGGAGAGAAGCTGAGAGCATTTCTGATAAAGCATCTCTATGCCTTGGCTTGAAAATGTAAATTATCAAACAATTTGCAAGAATAACACAAACAACGAGAATTTTGTGGAATAAGTGATAGCTGGGTGTCTTCATCCTGGGTCAGCAAACATCTTCCTTTTGTGGAAGAGAGCTTGGAATAGACCATTGACCTCTTGGTTGATTACAGACTGGAATTAAAATTGGAACTATGAAAAAGATTCATTCTATAGCCGCAGCAATGCAATAAAAGTTGCTGATAGGACAGAGATGTCCTTCTATATAATGCTGATGGATTTTCACCTCAAAGCAGTTGCATCATCATGGGGCAATACTTTTTCTGGCAGGGACAGTAGCAGCATATAATCAGAATCTTTAAATATTTCATTTGAAACTAGAAAATGGATAAAATCAACAAAAACTGCTGACAATGGCTTGAGTGATAGGCTCAATTACATTGTTGATGCAAACTGTTTATCCATTTTCCCAAGAAAATTAATTCTTAATACATCTAAAAATATCAAAATCTATCCAAAATTTTATACTTTGACTGCAGACCTCCATTTCTATCAAAAGATCTACAAAATAAACCCTTTGCAAATAACTTCAAGGAAAGGTTGGCTTTTATGGTTGCTATGAGCTCAAAGCATAACTCCCATAGGTTTGCCTCTTCTCTGCCGCAGAAAAACATGTTTTTGAATAATGACAGAATGGTGAAGTAACTGGCAATGAAAGAGATACGAGATGAGGAAAAGTACAAAAAAGATCCATGGGGTACAGCAAAAAATATAGAAGAACTAGAATAGCAAACAAGAGTAAAGATTCAGCACGACAATTCTGTTGCTAGGAAGGGGAGGAAGACAAGGAAAAGATTTTAAATGAAAACAGGACAAAAATTTTGATATCATTCCTGCAGGTACCATTTGTGTTTTAGAACATACTTAGTCCATAGAAAATACGTGTAAAATCGAAGTATCTTTGATGAAAGAAAAGATTCTGGACAAAGGTTCTGCATCAAAAATTCTATGAATCAATTAACAATTTGCGGTACCAAATTGCACTCGTGCGTAACTACGGACGAAATCCAAATCATGACAGTTCGACGACGCCCAATTTTCATTTGCACCACGAATGAAATCTATCATTTGACGACATCGTAGATTAAAACGCAAAACGGTAACTGCTTGCATATTTCAATTACGCTTGCTAGCGTCTATTAGACAAGTTGTATTTGATAGTGGTAAATAGGAACTACAGGTAGGAAAGCAAGTATGCGTAGTTTATTAAAAACACACATTGTCCAATGAAAACTACGATATGCTTATGCAATTACCATCATTAAAAGTCAAAACAAAAATTTGCTACAGAACTTAGAAATTACTCTACAGCTCCTAGTATTTAGGGTAATTCTTCACTCTCCAGGGCTGATTTCTAATTGAGCTTCAGTGAACTGATTCATTCAGTAGCAAGATTGAACAAGAAAAATGACATTAAACTTACAAAATTCAGCGATGAAATGCGTAACGACGTAATTCTCTTCACACCAATCGATGGTGGCCGTCGGTTTCCCCCAAATACCATAGTTGATGGGCGCCATCTCGCTTCTGCACCCTTTACACTCCCACCATCAGCTAGTTAGATGGAAAATGCCAGCCAACAGTAAACAATGCACCTCAATAGCAACTCAAGAGCAATGCAACTCCAGAGCAATGCAACTCAATAGTAATGCAATTCAATCTTCTTCTTGTGCCATATCAACCTACATTGGCGCTTGCATAATTCTTGACGAAAATTTCTTGCGTTGTATAGGAGTCTTTGAAATTTTCGAGAAGTTTGGCCCGTTGTCTTCCACGTGACTTCCGACCTTGAATTTTTCCCGAAATAACTAAATTTCCCACTTCTCCCTTCCTTATCACGTGCCTAAGAAATTTGCATTGTCTTCCTTTTATTGTTGCAATCATTTTCCTGCCGTAATATGCTGTTTCCATAACCTCGGAGTTTGAATTTCTTGCTGTCCATGGCACTTTTAGCATGCGCGTTGTGAACCGCATTTCTGCTGCTTCTAGTGTCTTTATATCTACCTTCCTCAGTGTCCATCCATAGAGCAACATTGGCCAAATGTAGCAGTGCAATACTCTGAGTCGCGTATCCATTCTAAGTTTCAGGTTGCATTAAGCATTTTACATGGAATTGAACGTTTGCTTTGATTGCCCTATTCTCTACTTTAAATTTCTTCTAATAGCTTTGCATCTTCCGTAACGAGGGATCCTAAACACTTGAACCTTTCAAATTGTTTTATAGCTTCCCCGTGCACCACAATTTTGCAATTAGGTATGTTCTTCTTTTTCGACATGATCATACACTTAGTTTTCTTCGTATTCAGTGTCAGTCCCATTTCTTCATTTTCCTTTACATGACAAATTTTTTGTATTTGCCTATTATTAAGTAATTCGTTACGTTTCTATATACCATGTTATAGCAAAGTTTAGTTGGAGAGTTCAAGTTGATTTGAGTTGAGTTGAGTTAATTGAGTTGAGTCAGTTGAGTTGAGTTAGTTGAGTTAGTTGAGTTGAGTTGAGTTGAGTTAGTCAAGTTGAGTTGAGAGAGTCGAGACACCCTTTCCAAGTTTCACTGCCTAATGCACGAACTCTATCTCACAAATCATCATTCATCCCAAGAACATGCAACTTATGGAACGTCTTGCCTTCTTATTGCTTTCCTGAGTCCTACAACTTGCCATCTTTCAAATCTAAGATCAATGAACTTGATCTGATCTCTCTCTCCTCTTAGCTGTTCACTTTCTTCTTTCTTCTTTTTTTGGGGCTTTGTATAGGCCACCATGGCCTTTCCTCAACGTAACCCACCAAAAAACCGGTCATGAAGTTAGAGAATAATTAAAGAACGTTCAACTGTGAAAGCGTTCCTTTTTATTGTGTTGAGTCCATGTGATTCGAGCCAATAGATGAAATAAGTTCAATTTCAAATACTAATTGTCTTTGGTGGTAAGCTTTGCATGCCGATGGGTTATCGATTGTGGTTAGATGACCAAACCATTTCAATTGTTGCCTCATTACGTATTCTTATGTTGGCTCTAGGCCTACTGTTACCATTGCAGTGCTATCCCGTGCTCTCTTGTTTTAGGGACCATTCATTATAAATGCCTCAGGTTGGGACTGAAGAGCAATGTTTATTTGGATAAATTTTTCTGTTACCCAACCTTATGGACTACAAAAATAGTAGTTACCCAACCAATATCGAGCTATTGAAATATGCTACCCAACCCTTGAAAGACAAAAAGAATTATTTACCCAACCTGAGGGCTGCCTGAAAATCATTTACCCAACCTAATTCTCTTCGTCCCCAACCCGAGGCATAAATAATGATCAGTCCCTTAGTCATCCATTTTCTTGCACGAGCACGAGTCTTTGTCGTTTTTATAACTGGTTTACCGCTCGTGCCTAACTGTCTTCACACATATCCATGCTTGACAGTGACAAGTCAGAATGGGTAGAAATGTTGCTTTGACTAGTTTTCTTTTGGTCGTTTTCTAGTAAATCATGGTGGGGAAAGGCCATGGTGGCCTATACAAAGCCCCAAAAATTGAATAAAGAAGAAAGCGAAAAACTCAGAGGTGTTGGAGATAAGATCAATTTTATTGATAATAGATTTGAAAGAGGGCAAGTTGCAGGATTCATGAAAGGAAAAAGAAGGCAAGACCTCTGTTACTTTAATCTTGAGATGTATATGTTGTTGGCTCATTAAAGGAGCCAGTTGACATGCTGTAGCTTTTGCTTATTGTTCAATACCTCGGTTTAGCTTCCCATCCAGGGTGAAAGTCATCACCCTCATCAAGCCCAAACCTTCGAGACCGTGGGTGCACCTACTCAAACACCGCCGCTCTCCACGCCTCCCGATCCTTTGCCATCTCCTTCAACTCCTCCCCGCTCCTGCTTGTCCATTCTTTCAAATTGTTGAACCAATTCCCTTGCGGTCCTCCTCTTCCTCTCCTTCCATTCATGCTCCCTTCCATCGCTGCTCACAACAATCCTTCCCTTCTCATCTCATGCCCGAAGAGTTTCAGCTTTCTTTTCTTAATCATTTCCAAAAAACCTTCAAAATCATTCTCAAAAATTCGTCTCGCCTCTTGCAGAACCCATTCATTGGTCTTTTTCTCTTGCCATGAAAGGCTTAGCAATCTTCTGCAAGTCTTCATTTCAAATTCTCTTGGCGTTTGTTTATCTCTTTTGCTCAAGGTCCAACTTTCACAAGCACACAGTAATGTTGCCAATGCAATTTCCCTCATGGCACGACGGACAACGCCACTCCAATTATCCTTTTGTAGCAAAATATTGTGTAACAATTTCTGTAAGAAATTTCCCTCATTAGTACTAGTTATTTCGTCATTCTTTGATGTCTCGCTCTCCAGATGCTGTCCATCTTCGCTGGTGCGTTGGTCGCTCTTCCAGTCCTTATTCTGATCTGGGTAAAAACGTTACCGATATATTTGGATTCTTGGATCTGCTTAAGTGCCGCCTTGTTGCTGTGCTGTTATGCTAAGTTGATTGGCAAACCTGTTAACTTTCATTGCTTCTAATTTTTCTATGTATATATTCGCCTTATGTTATTTGCAGCTGTTGCTGAGTTGTGTTGTGTGGATTTCTCGTCCTTCTGTGTCTGCGTTGAATAGTGCCTCATCATCTGCAACGAGTAGTTAATTTCGCTAAGTTTCGCTTGGTTTTGCCTCTTTCGTGATTCTGGTAATGCATGGGGGTTGTGCTTCCCCTTTTCTGACTCCTGTGCTTACTGTAAAGAAATACGTTAGCCCCTTAGATGTACTCACTGCACTTGTTGATCAACATTTTCTAGTAAATTATGTTGGAGAAAGGCCATTCTGGCCTATCCTATACCAAGCCGCAACAAAGTAAGAAAGGTGACAGGCTAACAGGAACAAGAGATGAGAGCAAGTTGAATTATCTTCGATTTGAAAAATGACAGGTTGTAACGTTGCCTTGATATTTCCTGACAGCTTCCTACTGATCCCACAATCATCTAGTACTGTCTAGAGCATTTTCCTGTTGAAGCGATTAAAAAATTCGAGATCTATGAATACCTAGTTTATTTCTTTCTCATATTTGCTTGCTTTTTTAACATGTTTGTCGAAATGACGATCGATGCATTCCGTCTTCTCTCTTATCCAAAACTGTGTAGTACAAAAGTGTTGTTCCAGCATTGGTCTTGGCCTTTGCTATAGAAATTCGGTATAAATTCTACCCACATGTCTGCGCAAGGAAATTCTTCTTACGTGCTACAGTCTATTTTGCTACCCATCTTCTTCCAGACTGGTTCCACGACTGGCTCAACCTTACTAGTCATCACTGAATAGGCAGGGGCCGTTATTCAGCCCGGAGCCTTGAAATCCCGAACCCGCCACCGAAAAAGCAACCAGCCCCTTGGTTCAGTTCAGCTACATGAAAATAGGCTCAATTATCATAAAATAATTCTTTATGGTAAAAAATTAACAGGCTAAAGGGCAGAAATTTTACCAAGGGAATGCCGTAATTGGAAGTGGGATGTAATTGTAGAAACAGGGAAGAAACTTGCGGATGCATACCAGGAAAAAAGAAAAGCCTTCGAAGTTAATTAGAGTTGCAAAATATTTGGATTTTACTTATTGTGTCAATCGAGTATTGTTATCTTTGCGAGACAACAATTTCCAGCGACATAGCGACAACATTATTCATTGTTTGCAATTCCCTGTCAATGTTTTTGAGGCGTGTACCCACCTGAAAATATAGGCAGGTGGAAGCATGGAATATTGTTCTTAAACGTGGTTAGTGAGGCCTTTATTCAATTGAGCCAAGCACGTGTCGAATTCATTGAAGCTTAATGAGTAAAACTGAACAATGAAATTTACTGAAGCCTAAAATCCTTCCTTATTAAGGCAATCAATGTCTCTTCGGGTAAGAATGAACATGGGATGAGTCAGCAATATAAGCTTTTCTATTCCCCTGGCTTCACTCCCACTCAAGCTGGCTGACCATGACTAATTTCCTATCCCAAAAAAGGCGACAAGTCTAATCCTCTCAACTATCGTCCAATTGCAATCACTTCACTCATCTCTAAAACAATGGAGACCATCATCACTAAACAACTTCTTACCTTCCTTGAAACAAACAATCTTCTCTCTGATCACCAGTATGGCTTTCGAAGAGCCAGGTCTACTGGCGATCTTCTTGCTTATGCTGTTCATGTTAAGTCCTCTGCTCTAGAATCCTGTGGTGAGAGCAGGGTGATCTCTCTCGATATCTCCAAGACCTTCGATCGCGTCTTGCACAGGGGTATTCTCGCTAAACTACCAATGTTTGGTCTCTATCCCAATCTCATTAAATGGATTGGTAGTTTCATCTCTGATAGGTCGATTGCCGTCAGAGTGGATGGCTTCCTCTCCAATCTGCACTCAATCAATGCTGGTGTACCCCAGGGCTCTGCCATCTCCCCTGTACTCTTCATTCTCTTCATAAACGACCTACTGACCCCTACGTTGTATAGCATTCACTCCTTTGCTGATGATACCTTCCTAAGTTCTCCATTTTCATCCAATCCAAATGACCATGCTTCCACCGATATCCAACTCCACAGAAATATTTCAGCCTCGCTTCTCTCCAATGATCTGACAGTTACTGAGAAGTGAGGTTAAAGACAACTTAGTTTCGTTCAACCAAAGCAAAATGAAACAGGCTGTCATTTCACGCAAACGTAATCAAAACTTTCCAGCTGTCCTCATGAATGGTAATGAACTGGACACTTCAGCTTCTTTCACACAACTTGGTCTTTCTCTTTCATCTAATCTCACTTGGAAAACTCACATCCATTCCCTTGCTAAACATGCGTCTCAAAAGCTCGGTTTCCTCGCCAGAGCCCGTGGGTTTTCCTCATCTTCTCACCTTCTATCTATATACAAGTCCCAAATCCGTCCTTCTTTAGAGTACTGCTCCCACGTCTGGGGTGGTGCTCCAAAATCCACTCTCTGTCTTCTCGACAAAGTCCAGTCCAAAGACATTCCTCTCATCAATAATCCTAACCTCACCAAATCTCTCCAACCTCTTTCCCATCGTCGATTAGTTGGATATCTTTCCATCTTTTATAGAGACTTTCACGGGCATTGTTCTCAGGAGATCAGGGACATTATTTCAGTTCCTCTGAGTCGTGTCAGCAGCACCAGAAGCTCAACTCATTCACACCCTTTCCAAGATTCACTGCCTAATCCACAAACTCTGTCCCACAAATCATCATTCATTCCTAGAACATGCAATTTCTGGAACGTCTTGCCTACCTCTTGCTTTCCTGAATCTTACAACTTGCCATCTTTCAAACCTACGATCTTTCTCTCCTCTTAGCCTTTCGCTTTCTTCTTTCTTCCATTGTTGAGGCTTTGTGTAGGCCACCATGGTCTTTCCCCGACATAACTCGCTAAAAAAAGTGGGTGTTCACGTTTATCTATGTCATATTTTGTCTGACACGGGGTGCTTCCTAGTTTATTCTATTCCTATTCTACAGCCAATGACCCTCCCTTACCGCAATTTTCCCCATTTATCCGGAATTCGCTCGGAACGGGCAACGTATGTGATGAATACCTCCAGTAGCTGGGGTTTTGTGAAATCCTCCGCTTAGTAACTTTTTGCTCGACATCCATGCCAACGCACTGCACTGCAAATTCACTCGTTATATCAAATCTATCTTTGATAGACTTTTGTGAGATGCTTTGAATTAATCATATCATGATCACATCTAACATCAAGTCGACCGCCTGCTGTCCTCTTTAGAATTCAAGCTACGGAAAGCAACAGCTTTAGTATCATTTAAAAGGAGCAGATTAACTACCTTCAAAGCTGTATTCACTAAGCTTTGAAACCAGAACGACGAAAGAGGAAGACATAATATCTTAACGAGTTTTTATTTAAAAAATGTCACAACACACCCATTAGCAATTATTTGGCATGGACGTGCTGGACCCATTCTTTCGGAGGCCCATCGGGACTTATCAAAAAGGGACAACCTGGAATAGATTTGGAGAAAAAAGCGAGTAAGACAGAGCCGATGTTCGCCAAGCTAGAAACATGCAGCCTAAATGATGCATCACAGCCAAAAACATGTTTTAATTAAGGCCAATGAAGCAACCTGTCGAAAAGGGTTTCAATCGCTCAATCTTTTTGCCTGGTGGCTTGTTGACTGGTTGAAGGTATTCTTCCCATAATAACAGGCATTCTAAGAACGCGTAGTACAGCAATGAAGAAAAGCGTTTCTTCATCATTTATCCCCATCGCGACTCCATCGTCTGTAGCTCTTAAAAAGGCGGATATAGAACGGAAATAGAAGATTTTGATAGCTGCAAAGTGATGTTTGGCAAATGTCATCAAATCTTTCTAAGATAATTCAAAACGCGCTCGAGATAATTCTAAACGCTCATTTATTGAGAATTTTTTACCATTCTTTGTGCGATTGCATTATAAGAAAGGAGCCGAAAGGATAAGAATTTGGAATTCAGACTTAACTGATTAATTGTCTCATATTCGTCTCGAGATTTTGTAGTGGCTGAGAACCAGCTTGGAAGCGAGGCCGGCCCACAGTTCCAGCATCCGCTGCGCATGTGCGTGGACCGGTGGGGGATAACTGAAGGGCTGCGTCCCTCTTTCACCACAATGATGAGGGTAGGGCATAAGCATAACTATGGTTGCAAATTCACTGAATGCATTTTATTTTCTAGCCTGCGATGTCTGTGGATTGTACCGGTGGCCTACAGAAGTGGCCAACGATAGACGAAATAGAGTTGATAAGAGGAGAGGAAAATAAGATAAAAGTTCCTTGATTTTTTAATCGAAAGGAGAAAAGTTGCAGAATTGTGGAAAGGATAGGGAAACCTGTGGATAAGTTTAGTTGCTGATGAGTACTCAGGGGTAAATCCAAGGGCACAAGCGGTGATGCCACAGACCTATATCAACTGGGTGGCTGCCCATATACACAGCCTGCGTTAACAGATGAAAACAAAACAAGAAAAGCCATTGCTGTATCAGAATGATGGGAATTGAGAGCTACGTTATCGATTTTTAAGCATATTTATGCCAAATCTATTTCATAAAGAAAGATCCCATTGAAACTAATGAACGAATGAATGAATTAATGACTTAATGAATTAACACATTTTTGCTTGTTTTGTATGTAGTTTGTGCCGTACGGGCTACCTCGTTTTCATTATGAGACTGAAAACAAAAGTCGACAATGACAATAAAGAAGTAAGGCAAATGTATATTGTGTGAATGTTATTTTGGATGCTGTTCAGATGGCTACCAAGGTGTCTGATAGATACTGCAGCCTTCTACTCTTAATCACCTTGTGTGGGGATGCATTCGCAGTTTATTGGTATAGAGATTTCAGTTTGGGTAAGTTGAAGATCTGTAGAGCAATGCATACGTGGAAAACGATACTAATTTTTTTAGTGTGTTATGTTGAGGAAAGGCAATGGTGGCCTATACAAAGCCCCAACAAAGGAAGAAAGAAGAAATCGAAAGGCTAAGAGGAGAGAGGGATCAGATCAAGTTTATTGATCATAGATTTGAAAAATATAATAATTCCGCTATAGCCATTCGAACCTCCTACTATATCTTTTGCTGCAGAAATAAAAGTTGGACCATTCCTGACCTTCTTCCCTATTAGACCTGTCGCATCATAACGATTTAATCGTTGTTATCTATATGTTTATATTTATTTTGTTCTTTTCCCATTGTATTAGTTTATATTGCTAACTCTAAGCCAGGCAAGCCAATTTCAAACTACATATGAATTAGAGAGGTTTCTAATTTAGTTTAAATTAAATTCTAATGACAGGTTTCCAGATTCCTTGAGAATGTTACATCTTTGACCACTAAACATGCTCCTATCAAAAAGCATACAAAGGACTAAATAACATGACATTTCTAAGCCCTAAAAAACAATAGAATTGAAAAAAATGAGGAAATTTTCAATCAAAGAAAAATTATTTTAAGGAAGCTAAAGAAGGACTTCAGAAAAAAGACCATCATCTGTATAAAAAGTTTAGAAACCGAGTAGCCTCTGAACTGAAAAATGCAAAGTTTGGTAGTTTCATGATTATTTTGCCATTGTAATAAAAATGTTCTCTCATAAAAACGTTTTCATCCACTATTAATAATGTTGAAGACAAGGATGGTGTATTAATCTCTGATTCTGCTAAAAAGATATCCAATGTTTTTAATGACTATTTTGTCAATGTTGGTGATCAAATGGCAAAAGAAATTCCCAGAAACCCGAAATTTCTCCCTTGACTATTTACGCAAGAAGAATTCTAACTCAATGTTTCGAACTACTGTTGAAGACATCATCAGTGACCTTGAGGTCTCTAAATCTGTTGGACGTTACAAAATTCCTACGAAATTACTCAAAATTCAAGGTCCGTTTATTTCTCACTTTCTTGCTCAGCCTGCCCGTCAGTCTTTCCACCAAGGTTTGTTCCCTGATAAACTCAAAATAGCAAAGTTCATTTCATTATTCAAAAAGGCAAGCCTTAGTTGCCATCAAATTAGTAACTAATGTGTCTTTGCCAATCTTTTGAAAAATATTTCAAAAACTAATGTATAAACTGTGGGTGTGATATCATGTGATCTAAGCCATATCCTTTAGACGGAAGACAAAGGTAGAAACTTGGACACTGAGAAACTTTTTGCTGGTCAAGCAATGTCTAGGCCCTTTCTCTTGATGTGACCACACCCCATGTATTCCTACACCTGGAATCACAGAGAGCTACAGACTTCCTCACTCTAAGTGAAACTGAGCTGGACCAGGATTTGAACCATTGGCCATAGATCAATCTGCATAAATTTTAACACTGAGCTATCCTGACACCCTAATTTTTATCCCATCATTGCGTTTATTACCCCCTTACCAAACACCATTCTCCTATTCAATGTGTTCTTTTATCAAGACCTTAAATTATGCATCTTGTTTGTTTAGTTAGGTGGTGGTTAAAAGAAAAAAGATTGGACCAAATAATTTATTGCCTTCTATATACTCAGGCCTTAAGGGATTAGCTGGTGCTTATCTTTAAGAGGAAGTAGCTGAAAGTAATAATAAACTTTACAGCTGTGAGTGGAAAAACGTCTGGTTGAAAGGCCTCTTGACTGAAATTTCTTTGTTTATGAACAAGGTGTAATCAAGTGCCCTGATCTCAAATCCACGGTTATTTTTCTGTTGCTGTGTACCATTTTCATGTTATAAGCATTTTTAATTAGACTTCACTGAAAAGAAGATGAGAAAAAACGAAAACACAAAACCTAATTTGTGACGTCACAAAGTACATCACGACAAATCACAAGAATTTGCAAATCTTGGCATTTTGAGTGGCTTGCAATTGAAGGTTGAGTCAGTGTATCAGAAATTTATTCCGCCATTTTGCCCATTATCTGATAAATTCTTGTCAGAAAAACGAACAACCGAGAGATTTTTGCACATCATTTTAATGTCACAAAATAGATCTCTGGAATTTTTCTTGAGCAAATTCTGAACTAGAAAATAATCGCAGATTCGAAAGTAGGGCACTCAACTGAATCTAATTCGAAAATAACAAATTTTCACTGGAGAGGCTCATGTGTCTTATCCTCTTAACAGAAACTGAAATCATTTAGTAGTCACCCATTGTAAGTCTCTTTATTTTTCTTTTTAATAGGGTCAAATGCCACATTTTTCCCCCAAAATGTTTCTTGCTTGTATGAACTGGAAGTCCCACCCGTTATTTGGAACATTCCAGTTTGCAATGAAGCTTGCTTGCAAAGGGAGAGAGATTCTTTGGCAAGCATTCATAAGGCTTTGAATGGAGAACATTGGAAAACGAAATGGGACATAGAGAGTGGTGGAGGAGTAATACCACTCAATGCCTCTCATTGCCACTGGCATGGTATTTTATGTGATAATGCAACAAAGCATGTTCTTGCAATAAATATGCCACGAAACAATCTTAAAGGAGATTTCTATGCACATTTGGAAAAGATGGAGTTTCTGCTAGGACTGTGTTTGGGAGTAAACTCAATAAGTGGGAAATTTGAGAAAATCATTGCCAATATTCCAAAGAATATTCTCCGCCTCAGCTTGGCTTATAATGATATCCATGGTAGTATCCCAGAAAGATTATCCAACTATGCTCCAATCTTGTCAAAACTGCAGCTATCTGGCTGTCGAGTTAGTGGCAATATACCCAAATCAATTGGAGATCTGCAGAACCTTACAGTCTTGAGTATCGGAGAGACAAAGATTCAAGGGTGGATTCCACAATCTGTATCAAAATTGACCAATTTGTGGTTTCTTGACTTAGAAGCACTGGCATTAAATGGAGACATTTCTGTTTTTGAGAACCTGAATAAGCTGTCTTTCCTTCATTTGTCATCTAATAAATTAAAGGGAACCATTCCAAGGGACATTGGACAAAGGTACCCTGAGCTTGTGGAACTGCTATTGCAGAATAATCAATTGAGCGGACCTTTGCCTCGGTCAATTGGCTTGTTGAATAAACTGGTGACTTTGAATGTTGCAAGGAATAACTTGACAGGATTTCTACCTATACAGTTGAGCCATCTGAATCTAGAAGTTCTTATCCTGTCATCCAACAAGTTTGCAGGTTTTGAACCTGGTCCAAAGTTTGCTTTTAAAGCGCTGAATATCTTCATGGCTTCCAATATCAAATCTTTTAACTGTTCTATAAGGCAAGTGCTGTCGCTTATACTACCAGCAAGGAAAACTCTCATGCAAATCGATATAAGTCATTCGAACATTTTTGGCCAACTTCCAGACTTGGTCTTTTCCTTCAAACGTTTAACCTTCCTGAAGCTAGCCTCAAATAAATTAACCGGCCCCGTGCCATCTCCCGTTGATAATTTACCCTACTTAACCATGGTAGATGTACGAAACAACAATCTCTCTGGCTCCATCCCAGTCTCATTCTCTCGTCTGTTGACGCTGACAGAGCTGCACGCCCAGGGAAACAGACATCTGAAAGGACCCATAGCTTCTTCGTTTTTAGAGCTGGACTATTCCATCCGAGTTAAAGAGAGGCTAACAGATACTTGCCCGTTGGTCAGGTTTGCTCACAACCATGGCTCTGTGTACGTCGATTCGGATTACTACGATAGGAAGTACTGCCACTGCGATGAACATTTCTACGGAAACGGAGGCTTTTGCTTTCCCTGTATGCGTGGGTCGTTCTGCCCTGGTTCAGTCAGAGTTGAACAGCAAAGTATCAGGCCCGTCAATTTTAAGCTAATCAATGCAATGGACATTCCTGTTTCCAAAATGTTCATAAGGAAAGGTTACTACCCATTTCCCAGTGAAAAAAGAGTCGAAAGTGTTCAGCATTGCCCCACATCCGTCTACTACAACAACATATGCATCCCGGATGTATCATGCGACTGTCATATTTTTTCGAAGGAGAACGGAACGTATTCGACAGAGAGAGGCGTACTACACCAACGACATTCAAGAATCAGGTGCAACGAAAGCTGTTTGTGTTTACGCGGGCATTATGGCAGATTTTGCAGTCGATGCAAGCAGGGGTATTACAAGGAAGGCATACGGTGCTACGAATGCCCCCACGGATCACGAAAAGGCCTCGAACTAGGCATCTTGTTCGGGTCGACTTTGCTAACAGTTTTTGTCTCCTTCATGGTGTTTTATGTATCTATGAAGAGGCTGAAGTTGTCGATCGGGTTGGCAGTGGCAGAGATCGTCTTGATTTTTGTTCTGGTTCTCAAGGGTTTCGTTCCAGCCTTCCTTATTCAGCTTGTGATAATCATTTACGCCCTGGGGTTTAGTAGCTACTTGAAAAGGTGCACCGCTCTGCTCAAAAGTGCGGTGTTCTACATACAAATAATGGACATGCTTGTATCAACAACAGATATCTGGCCTAAGTCAATCTACAGTGCCCAGATGTACGCAAGCAGTGCATTGAATTTCCACTTCTCAAGTCTGGCGTGTTTTCTACCGAAATTGTTCACCCCTTTTGCGAAGAACTTAACACTGTTTGTTCTTCCGATCTTGTTTGTTGCCACTCTTTGGTGTGTCTATTTTTTGTGGCAGAAGTTAACAAGACCGAATGAGGAGAAGTTGCAGAGCTTGAACTTTAAATGCAGGAAATACTGCATCATTTTCATCGATCTGGCCTACTTCCCAATCGTAGGGAGCAGCCTCTCGGTAATCATTGGTTGTAGAGAGATCGACGAGGTTTCTTTCATGAAGAGTTATGTTTGGCTTGACTGCAACAGTACCGGTCACATTGCATTAAAAGTGATTGCCGTTCTTAAGATAGTATTCTACCTCATTGGCATTCCGCTTTTCGTCTACGTGCCATTGCTATTCCTTCATCGCAACCAACTGTCAGATGATAAATCGGATGTGATGAGATGGCTCGGTCCGTTGACCAATCCGTATAAAATCAAGTACAGGCCATATGCGGAAGTTATCATGATTACTCGAAGATTGTTGATCGCTGTGTTGATGACGTCATTCCCAGCAAATGCTGCCGAGCAGACACAATACATTGCTATGCTTCTCGTCTCAGCCATCATCTACCAAACGTCGGCTAAGCCGTTTCGAATTCCGACAGAAGACAGCGTCAATGACAGAGACAAGCCTGGTCTTGATCTAGAGAATCCAGTTGAAATATCCATGTTGGTGTCTGTACTTTTCTCCTTTCTTTGTGTCGGGTTGTCGATTGGGCACGGAAGGTTTTCCCCTTGGTCGCCTCTTTTCGTCTTAACTCTTTGTATTAACGGCCTGTTTTTGCTCGCGTTTATCTGCAGCATCTTATATCGACTTCGCCCGGTCAATGTCAAAGAAGAAGCAGCAGCAGGGAATACATCAGATTTGCATGAACCGTTGATCGATGTCAATGATTGTTATGTAAGACAGTTATCAGGCGACTCGTATCAATGCCAATAGAATTACACCTCTACTGACTATGCGTAAGCTAGTGTAAAGGGGTGAATGATTCGATTGGTAGTACCAGATTCTCATGCTTATGGAAGCAGGCTCTCTTTGGGAAAGCGGCTTACCAGTGGTTTGCTCTATCGAAGTTAATGGCTGTATAATGGCTCAACTGTAACAGGAAGATCGTGCATCCAAATCCAGCATGGTTCACTGCAAATACGAATATAAATGTATAGAGTTAACAAGTTGTTCTGATGATATTGAAAGGATAGGTATGAACTTCTTGCTAACTTGTCATTCTCCTTTATTTGATGTGGACTTTCTTATCAATAAAATGAGGGATGAATTTTAATAATTAATTATTTATACGAACGTTTTCAATGATAATAGATCTGCTTTATTGGCAGATGTCAATGTAGTCTTGGGTTTATATAAACTTTGATCATATAATGATGCTAACCTGACGATATTTTTGCGAAATCTTCGTGCGATTTTCAGTACTGTATGACGCTATTCATTTCATAAGAATTTTCGGTGTTTAGTCGTATTTTTTTTATAAATCTTTTCTTTTTAGCGGTTGTTGTGTTGTAATTTTTTATAAATCTTTTATTTTTAACAGTTTTTATACGTTTGAATTATGCAGTCTTTCTTGTTTGATAATTTAATTGATGCGTGAGAATTTGTTACATGCCTTTCGTACTGTTAAACTTGATCTGATTTCTCTCTCTCTCTCTCAGAGCTCTCTCTCTCTCTCTCAGAGCTCTCTCTCTCTCTCTCTCAGAGCTCTCTCTCTCTCTCTCTCTCTCTCTCTCTCTCTCTCTCTCTCTCTCTCTCTCTCTCTCTCTCTCTCTCTCTCTCTCTCTCTCTCTCTCTCTCTCTCTCTCTCTCTCTCTCTCTCTCTCTCTCTCTCTCTTAGGGTCTCTCTCTTTTAGGGTCTCTCTCTTTTAGAGTCTCTCTCAGAGCTCTCTCTCTCTCTCTCTCTCTCTCAGAGCTCTCTCTCTCTCTCCTCTTTGCCATTCATTTGCACAGCGACTTTTTTTTAAAACTTCCTCCTGCAAAGTTTATATTTGTTTTGCGAGAGTAGACGCATCCTGTTAGCTGTTAATCAATATTTTCACTTTTGTTTGCTTCACGTACGTTTATTGTAGCATTTGAAAGTAATAAATGCGCTGCACCACATCTTTAAGGCCTTGGACAAATGAACTGAACATTTCACTGAACAACGGCCAACATTCAGGTTCAGTGAAAAATCCAGTTCATTTAACCACTTTGTTCAGTCACTGAACATTGTTCAGTAAATGTTTGATAGGAGTAAGAAATGTTGGGTGAACAAATAAGGTCTAGTTGCATGTTCAGTTCATTTGTCCAAGGCCTAAGAGCATCTCTTAACGTTGTTCATAAACATATTTTAGCTCAGCAAAATTAAACGTTAGAGGAGAAATTGCAGAGGAACGAATAGAATTCGCTGTTGACGAAGCCTTGAGTACTTTCTTATCCGTTTGTTCTGGTCGATTGCATCCTCAAGAACTAGCGCGAATTTTTTTTGCTACAAGTGAAAAGAAACACTTAAAAGAAAAAATCAAACGCTGGGAAAGTTCTTGTGAACGGTTGCAAGTAAGGAAAGACGTAGGGTCACCGATTCCTCAATACGAGTGCCACTTGCAATTTCCTCTTTATTAACAAATGACGTACCCACACTGAGGACAATAGCAGTCACACACAACCGTGTGTTTCAAAATATCAATCCATCAACAGCAAGAGTTTGATATCACTGCAGTGATATTCTTGGAAATATTTTTTGAGAAAATTAAACATTGACTGATAGGAAAATTCCTAAAGATATGACTGCTCTGGAATCAATGGGTAGTATGCAAGCCATAACAAGGTTAATTTTTATAGCTATGTGGCGAAAAGGCTAACGAAACGGAGATGGGCGCCGCCCTATTCACCAATAATGGCGAGGGAAGGAACTCTCGCTTTGACTTTGAAGTCCATGGTGTGTGACTGCTGTAGCCAAAGATCGTGACAAGGGGAGACGCCCAGTGACCAATCTGTCTGCACCTACTGCCTAGTAAGGCAATGGAAACCAGAATCAAAGTCCATGGTGCTTCCAAATGTGAATGATTTCAACCTTGGTTTTTAGGCTCTCGCCAACAGTTTTGAAAGTGATCTTTTAGGGAAGAGCACAACTTTCAAACAGCGGGCAGGTAATATAATCAATTCATCCAAATTATGCTTAAAATATTTTCGCTTTTCTGCAAAGGTATTTATTAAGGCCTACATAGAAATAAAGAATATCAATATATAATTTTGAAAATTGAAGCGTATTAGCTAAATCAGATATCTATCATTATATCCATTATAATGCCATACTTTTACACTGGGATTTTTCCAGTTTTTTCTTTTCAGCGAGGAATTCAATCGAAGCCACGTAGCACCTATCGTTTTATGAGACTTTTTGACTGAAGCAATTTTAGTGATTCCTTTGCTTCTAGAGGTGACCTAATACCCAAGGCTGTGGATCAAGTGGGGCCTAGAAGGCTTAGCTTCCTAGTTATGTATTATTTTTACGAAGATCTTGAGGGCTTTGACCCTCCTCCCGTAACTATTTTGATTTTCCAATTCGAGATTATTAGCATGTTTGGGGATGACCGTATTTTGGAATTGATGTGAAAAAATAGCCTGTCGACGCGTTTTAGAGATATTTTTGCAATTTCATGGAGGACCATGCTCCCAAACTCTTTACACTCGTACAGGTCCAGTCCAATCCAGTTCAGTGTAGTCCAGTCCAATCCAGTCCAATCCAGTCCAGTGTAGTCCAGTCCAGTCCAGTCCAATCCAGTCCAGTGTAGTCCAGTCCAGTCCAGTCCAATCCAGTCCAGTGTAGTCCAGTCCAATCCAGTCCAGTGTAGTCCAGTCCAGGGCCGTTGCTTCATAATGTTCAAAGAGGCCCTTGGTTATTTTCCCAACTATACGTCACTACTTCACCGTGATTTTCCGTAAAGAAGATATCTTTTCCATTCCAAAGGTAGCGGTTTAGGGGTTTTGGAAAATGCATTAGGTTTATATTCCTGAGGCTATAATTAGGGCCTTCACTAAAAGATATTTCTTTCATGCCTGTTTGATTTTTTTATACACATGATTCTACCTAGATGCCAAAGGCAGGAATGTGGACACTGTGAAGCTTGTTGCTTATCAAACAGTGTCCAGGTCCTTCCTCTCGATGTGACCACACCTCGTGATTCCCACGCTTGGAATAGCAGAGAGCTGGCGACTCTCCTCACTCTAAGTGAAAGTTTAGCTGAGGTGGGACTTGAACCATTAACCATATAATCAATGCGCAAGAATCTTACCATTGAGCTATCCTGACAACTAAAGTGACTCTCCTCACTCTAAATGAAAGATTTGCTGAGGTGGGACACGAACCACTGGCCATAAGATCAATGCGCAAGAATCTTACCATTGAGCTATCCTGACACCATACATGTTGGATTGAATGGCTCGAACCGTCTCTATTTTGTTGGGAACTGCGCAGCATCAATTCTGCCGTTTGGCGCCTCCATACCACTCAAAAATAGTGTTGCTTTGGAAATGAGGCTGCATAAAGTTGTAAAATGGCAGATGCAAGAATGGGTGCAAAGAAATCGAGAATGGACGGGTTTCAAGGGGTTCTAGTTCACGGTGAGTTTTTGACATCAAAATCCAATGGGTTAATTCATAAAACATTGGTTTGCAGAGTATTTTGAGCTTGGAATTGAGTCTAGTTTTACATAAATGCAGCTACGAACTTATGCCTTTTCAATTAGGCATGTCTATTTGTGTCAAACCGAGTTGGTTGGGCGTGATCTGCCATCAACTACTCATCCTCAGTCATTTTATTGCATAGCTTAGTTCACATACATCGAAAAACACTCTTATTTGAGTTTGACCAATGACGAATTAAGGAAAAACAATCCTTGCTTCTCTGTCCGTTTTTATCTGCGTTTTAGCAGGGCAGTTGGCATCTATTCTTACCACCACGATGGGTGCTTCGCCTTTTCTTTGTAAGATTCATCGGTCTTTTATTGCTTAGAACACTCAATGTCTCCAGCGCTGTTTTTTACATGGTGCAAAGCAGCTACTTTCTTAGTCATACCCTTTCAAACGTCGCCCTTTCGGGGTGTCTTTTCCTTCTTTACGGTTTTAGTCTTTGAATAGCATTTGTTGTTATATGACCTTTAAAAGGTCGTGCGGACATCTCATGTGACACCCTCTTCCTTTCCTTGCTGGCTGGTGTCGAAAAGGACTCTGCTGTGTTTTGCTTGGCCATAATTCCAATACAACCAACAAATTGAAACGCTACTCACAACTGCACTGCACACTTCAATTATATGCCAGGATTACACAGAATTGTTGTTTGAAATATGTTTTTTGCAGCCAGATGAAAAGCAGAAATTATGTGTAAAAGCTAGCTATCTAAATTGAAAAAAATTTCTAGCAGCCTAATTAGAGGGGATGCAGCCACTGCTTTATACATGATCAAAAAGTTGCCAATCAAAGACCAACTCCAGCACATTACTAAACGTCCAGTCATCAGTTTTTCTGTGTTTAGTCGTAGCTAAATGTGACGCAAAAATGAAGATGCATACTAGAAGGAAACAGATCCTCAAGAACTTTCCGTTCCTTTTTCTTTTTCAGGCTCAAGGAAATTCCAAATTGATCTACCCAGCTTGGAGTGCACTTTAAGAGATTTGACTGATGTGGCGTATGAACTAACTCAAGTTCCTTCGTCTCGACAGCGATTAATTTACAAAGGTGTGTATGAAGGTGGGCGGAAGGGGCGGGGGCTATAGCCTACCCACTTTATAGCAAGTGATTTTATTTCTTTTGTGAAATTGGAGCCATAAACCTTGTGTATTGTGGTTGCTACTACCCTAAACAGCTTTCCAGGCTGCCCTGTTATCCCAGAGTATGATAATGGCAACATTTTGCATGACTTCACCCATTATAACTCAGTCTATTTGGACCTTTCGTTTTGATCCAGCAATTATTGTAATCTAATGTTTTCTAGTGGTGCCGTGGCATAATGGTTAAGCATGCAAACTAACAGCACAGGGGTTGTCAGTTTGATTCCTCCATGTGTCACTTTTAAAATGTCATTGGTGAGGAAGGCAACGGCAAACCACCTCATGAATTCCACTTCCCTAGAAAAAACTCAGAGCCCTGTCTCTGTTTCCTGCTACCCTTGAAGTTGAGTATGCAACGCAGTTAAAGTTAGTGTTTTTCTGAGGTTTTTTCTACCCTGTGAACCGTATGTATTTGAGTAAAACCCACACATGTGTATAATGCGCATCCTTAATTCTCGATTAAAAAGCAGTATAAATTTTTTTTGCCTTCTATTGCTCACAGCAAGGATTGCAAGTGACAAATATTGTTGAACTTGCACTGCAATAAGAAAAATCATTTATTGACAGCATAAACTAAAAACCAAAACAAAGTTTTCAATATTATTTTAAATTTCCAAAGTCAGATTGTTCTGAGATGAACCAAAGAGCTGTTCCCATTCTACCCTCGTTTATGACATGCACCCCTAACTTGAATTCCTTTTTAGGTTGAAAATTGTGCGTGTTATACTCAAATAAATACAGGACTTTTATGCCAGGAACTACAGTTTGCTATTAATCATCGTAAACAAAGCAGACAGTCTTGTCATAGAGGGACTGGAATATCTTGCTACACCTGTAATATTTCTCTACTATTTCTGTAGTATTTTTTTGTAAATAGTAGGCCTTGATTAGCTTTGCTATTAGCTAGACTTTTGCTTATGTATGCCTACTGTGGATAATTGAATAATGATAATGATAATGAGTGGATTCTTGGACAATTTGTTTTGATTGCCTGCGTGAATTGGTAACCAAAGACTTTTGTTTTAGCATTGGATTAGATGAAATTTTAAGCAAGATTTTCAAAATTTAATCTTTTCACTAGGCAGATCATTGACACACATTGATCACAGTCTATTGGAGAATGGGCTACAAAATGGTGCAAAGATCATGCTGATAGGTAGAAGGGTATGCCTGTGTCTATTCATGCTCTTATATCGCTTGTGAATTTTGCAACTGCTTCTTCTTTTACATTCAAGAGGTGTTAAAAAGGGGTCCATGTCCACCCGATGAAGTCAGCTGATCAAGTCAGGTTTTTTTCTTTTTTTATATGCATACAATTCTACCTAGATGTCTGAGCTGCATTTGCTTGTTGAGCAGTTTCCAGGGCCTTCCTCTCCACGTGACCACACCTCCTGATTCCTACGTCTTGAATTACAGAGAGCTACCAGCTCTCCTTACTCTAAGTGAAAGTTTAGCTGCAGAAGGATTCAAACCACTGACCATAGGATCAATGCGGAATAATCTCACCACTGAGCTATCCCAACACAAGTCAAGTTGCAATGAAGTTGAGGATATTGATAGAAAATTTAGAGCAATTGAAAGTGATATGGTTTCAGCTGGTTTATTCCACTGTTTGCATTTTTAGTCTGCCATTTGCGTGTTGATTAGAGCACATATCTGCTGTTGTGAAGGTCTCTAGTTGGCATCAATTGTTTTTAATTTAATTATGTCTCTAAATCCTTAAGCATGTTGATGATGGTAATAATGGTATAAACGTTTTAAAACATTTATTCACTACATATTTAAAACACAAAAACGCACCTTTCTTATGATGAGCAGTGTGTAATTGGCTGCTGCTACTGAATTCTTATGGTAATTTAAAACCAAAAAAGTAAAAAAAGGAAGAATTACAATGTTGAATTAAGCAAAATAATAGTTCACTGGTCCATCAAAGCAGTCCAGCAGTCAGTAGGGTCTGTCCAGTCCTTCTTTCGTCAGCAAAATACTTTGTACATTCATTGTATTGAATTGCTCATCAATTTTGAAACAAAGCGATTCCTTGTGTTGTTGGAGTGTCAAGATCATTTGGCGCTTAAAGCAAAGAACCATGATAATTGTCCAAGGCTCATAGAGCACCAATTGAAACAGCAGTGAACTTAACTTTTACTTTGGTGTAAGTAGGTTGCATTGTGTGTATTAGGGAGGTGTGCTTTTCAGTCTCCCAAGTGCTATTTTCCTGCAAATTACTTTTCATAACTGACTATTCATTCTAGCATTTAGATTGTCTTCTTTTTTACATTTGACAAAGTAAAATAATTTTTTTTCGAGCTTCATTCTTTTATTTAATACTTCAAATATTGCAAATCTCACTAAAAGGTAACTTGTATTTGGCTGGCTTACAACGGCTAACAACAACGAGAATACGAGAATATAGAAAGAAAATAAGTCGTATTATTAAGTAAATATCAATGGATAAGGAAGAAGTTCTGGGCTTGACCATGGTTTGTTTCTGGAGCAAAAGATTAAATAAATGATGTGGATAATGATGGACGATAGTGTAGTCAAGATGTAAGTAAGAGGACTTTGATTGATTTCAATGCATTTACACATCTTCAGAAAAGAATCTAATAACAATAATGATTATAGTGATGATGGCAATTATGATAATAATGATGATGAAAACTTTCATTTTTGTAAATTCTAGTCTTGAGTACAGCATAACTTCTAAAATAGAGACAGTTAAAATTTTGAAGGTAAATGTATTTACCTGATGAGATTAGTATAGGTAACAAACCACTCATTAGATCATGGATGAACAATTAATTTTAACCAAGGGCCACATGAGAAACCTGAATTGTGTCAGAGGGCCACCAACACGCTTCCAATATAAAATGCTCCAAATGAAATATTTTCAATATTTGGTTCTGAATTTGTGGCGATTTTGTGAAACTGACATAACTTATCCTGATAGTTGCATCTCTGAGGATGTGAAGTTTGATATAAAGTCCTTGTTGGTTTGTTGTAGTTCTGCAAGCAATGCATCAGACTCCTTTGCATAATTGCAATACTGGTGATAATCACAGTCCAATGCTTTTCCATACGTTGGGATAGATACCCTCAAAAATCCAAACAGTAGTAGATGCTTTCTTCGACGGATCCAAATAATTCCTGCTGATACGATGTGTGTTGTGATTCACACTGTGTCTGAAATCTAAGAGCTATTGAGTCTCGTCCTTCTTTTGTTTTAGTGAGTCATGTTGAGGAAAGGCCATGGTGGCCTATCTAAAACCCCAACAAAGCAAGAAAGAAGAAAGCGAAAGGCTAAGAGGAGAGAGAGATTGGACTCAGCTGGTTATGGGAAGGAATCTTAACGTGGAAGTATCCTCACACCCAACAGATGTAAAAAATGAAAAAGCTTTTACTGCTTTGTTTTAATATCTTATTCAAAGTTTAAGGAATCCATTTTTGACTTATTGTTCGGTAATCACATTCATTTTTCACCGTTTTGGAAATTCCTCCACAGCCACCCATTCATCAGCAAGGACCATCACAAGTTTCAATTGTTATTTTTGTTGCAAATTTTCGTGCAGAATGACCCCGTTGAAGAAAACCTGATGAAGTCGATTGATCAAGTTGCGAAGGAAGTCGAGGATACTGATAGAAAATTTAGAGAAACTGAAAGCGAATTCATATCATTTCAGCAGGTTTTTACCCACGTTTTGCGTTTTTACTATGAATTTGGCCAGTTCTTCGACTTGAAACTTACAGCACGTGCTTAATGTCTTGAAGGCCTCTGGCTCTCTACCACGTTTCTGCATGCTCTCTATCAATCCAAGCAGCAGTCAATGGGTACCTGGCGTCAAGCTTCTTCTTTCTTTATCGAGTCTTTCCTTCAAATGTACTTTGAGGGGAAGTTGTTGCACGGTTACGAGCCGATGAAAATGAGTTTAGATCATTTTCGGCGGTCGATATCCAGAGACACCAAGGTGGAGGTTTCATTATTATCCCCGGCATAAGGCTTAGAGTGAAGTATACGTCATTAGTAAGAATGAAAGACCTAAAGTGGTTTGCAGTCAAGAAATATTATTATTGGCAGATTCAAACAAACGGCAAGGTTCCACTCGCTTTCTAGCTTCTCAGAAGTATGAAAAAATCTCACACAAGAAAACGCGTTGCTTTCGAAATCAGGCTATCGAAAAACAATGCATGTCCGGTCCTCTTCGGACCTTTAGTTATTTGTCCGTGATAATGTTCACCGCAAAAATCAGAACCCTGGTGGTTTTCTCGAGAATAGAACTCGGTGCTATTCTTATTTGTTATTTAAACAGAAGCCTTGAAATTGCCTGAACATTTTGTACTTTCATGGAAATTTGGTGGTAATTTGTGGAATGATTCTGAAATTGAAGAACACTGAATTTCGCTGTCTATAGTTCGTGTTAATTTACTTTTAATTGCAGGGATATCTGTCAAAGAAACAGTTGGCTGAATCAATCACTAGCTTAGGAAAGAATCTTAAACGTGATGATGAAAGATTAATGAAGTGCATAGAGAATCTTGATTGTATGGTAAGTGCGTCCTGCCATTTTCTTCCCTTTCTAGAATACCTGCATAGTCTTGTTTTATTGGTTAGAAAGTATTACTGATAGGGGGTTTCCAGAAAGTGAGTCAACATTGCGCTTCTCAGCAGATCGTCGGGTTTCTTCCTCTGTTTGTTTGTATCGATTAAGGCATCCGGGGAGGCATTCATAGATTACCTGCGTCTATCAAAAATCTACTGGCTCGCAACTCGCACCTCGTCGGCAAATCGGTTCAGTCTAATTTTGACCATGCGGTGGCTTCTGTGTGCAATTCACGCAAATAACACGTGTTTGCTTCTATCAGCACCAATCAACGGTAATCGCTTCAGATGAGACCCTATTCTTATACAAGCAGTAGCACCTTTACCGAAAAGGTTGTCCTATATGAATGTGGTGTATTGAGGAAGACAACTGCATTTGTGTGAAGGCTACGCTTATACGGACAGCTTCACGATTGTGAACACCCAGCAGCTGGTTCTTCCATATTCTTCTTCTTCTTTTCGTGTCCTTCACAGCTGTCAGGTTGCGCCCCTCCAGTGGTCAACCATCATCCTCCGACCGATGGGGCTAAGAGCGGCTACGTCCACCTTTTTTGCGTTGACTGCACCACACTTGAAGAGGTGGGACTCGGTCTGGACGTCGGGGCAGTGTTGACAGGTGTCCGAATCCGCGTATTTCCAACTTTTCATTTGCTGCCGACAACGCAACACTCCGCATCGGATTCTGTTGAGACATAGCTGGAGCATTAGTTGAGGCATCGGTTCTTCCATATGTACTCTAGTAACGGGTTGATGAGCTCAATGGCAGAAGGTGATTGTTTGATTCTCTTTAGCAGTCGTAATACTTAAGATTATTTCTCTTTTGCAAGTTTTTTCTTCATTTTGAAAGGAAATCGATGGGGCGTACCAAGATGCCAAAACGAGAAAAAGAAATTTGATAAAGAAGATACAGGTACAGTGATCATTTTTCAGCTCTTGTCAGTTTCTGTATTTTTCATTGGTCGTCTTTATTTCCTGTTATTCTTCTTCGTCTCATTCTTCTTCTGCTTCTCTTGTCACTCTTCTGTTTCTTCTCATTATTTTTCTTTCGTTTCTGCTTCCACTATTTCTTTTTCCGTTTCTGCTCTTCTTATCCATCCGTTTCTTCTTCTTCTTTTCCTTCTGTTTCTTATTATTATTCTTTCATTTTTGCCTGTACTATTTGTTCTTCCGCTTCTGCTTACCTTACCGTATTTACCTTCTTTTTCTTCTGTTTCTGCTTCTTCTTATTCTTCTTTGCGTGTGCCGTCATTTTCATCATGGTGTTGTTCCAAACGCTACCTAGTGATGATGGTGATAGACTATGGTGCTGGTACATTTCATTCGATGTTTACTGCGTTCTCTGCCACTGTGACAGCGTTGTCACCCCGGGAGATCAACGAGAATCTTGGTTTTTCAACAATCTCAGTTCCGTTTTTTATTTCTTATTCGTGTTGGTTGCTGCTGTTTAGCATACCCTAAACTCAGGGAAAGTTTGTCCTGAAAGTTTGGGTGTGTGCCATATCTATCATAGCCGAGAACTCGTTGGTTTGTTTTTGACAAGTACCCGTGATTACTGGGTGAGAAATTGAGGTAGACTGAATCTCGTATTGGCTGTTTAAATTTTCATATTGATTGGAAGAAGTATTTTGCATACTTAACACATGACTACTTTGCTGAGAGTCCTGAGTAAGGTCCCTCGCTGATGCACGTTTTAGGGGGGCCTTACACCTGTCCATCAAGTGCAAAATAGTTACCCGTTGTAAAATTGAGGGTGAGTGCCATGAGGAAAGGAACAATCCACCCTACCTCGAATTACAACGGCTCAACATGCTCCCCGACACTCGTATCCAATACGGGGCTCATGTTTGATTTATAAGTTTAAGTTGATATTAATTCGATATCAATTTGATATTAATTTGATATTAAGTTGATATTAAGTTGATATTAATTTGATGTTAATCGCTTTTATCTTTTTCGTTTCATTCAGAACCTGCATGACGTCATAGATGCTTTTGAAAGCAAACTCGAAGAATACAAAGTAGATAATCATATCCAATAGCACCCGTTCTAACTGTTAGTTCGTTTTTCCTGATGTTCTGTTTCGCCTAGTTCTACCCGTATCCCATTCTGCAAGAGCCCACTTTTCATCTTCCAAGCCCGAAGCTGAGAAGCATGGAAGTTCAATGCTCAGTTTCTGTTCCTGCTAACTATTATTTTGGCATAAATTCAACTGTTCCTGGCTTTAGCTGCAACCCTGGTTGATACCTCACCTCACTTCAGTGTCCGATATGCTTTTTGTCGCTTTGAAATGACGCATCTTTGTCTTTTTCAGGTTCTGTTAAATTCCTGCATTAGCTAGAATCTTCGGTTTCGTTCAAGGACCATTGATTCAGCCCCACTGCCCCGCCCCTCTTTCTATCCTGTTTCCAGTACAGCACGAGAGGTTCGCCTGCTGCTACGTAATCATATGATGTTTTAGGTCCTTTTGTTCTGTGCCATTTGCTAGAAACTTTACAGTTAAAAATCATATTTATTAATCTGAAATGCATTTGTACATAGTTTATAGATTGTATTAGTTAATGGTTATGCTTAATTTGTATGTGGCTCTGTTTGATCTTTTCGCTATCGGTCTGATTCCCCAAATTCTACGGACCATCGTTAGGTCGTTAAAATTCTTCATTTAAGTACTCACGTATTCTTGTAAGCAGTGGAGATGTGCAGTTAAATGCTAAAAGCATTTTAAATATCAATGCTGGACTTTTCTTGCGATTTGGCTTTGTTTACACTTTCTACACCCTTCTGTTGCAGAATGAGATGGAAAAAGTTTCGGTGCCGCATTAGCTGCTACCGTTGAGCTTTTTTCTGTTTTGAGAGACATGTCAGACGTGTGATGAGTGGTGGTTGAGACTGTCAAAGTGACAGTGGTAGCGGTAATCTAAAGCCGTTGACAGTTCCCTTAGCTATCCTGTGGCTTCAGAAGGGCCCCCGGAGCTGCGAGCTAAGAGTGGCTCCAGTTACAAACTGGCATAACAGGCAGTCTGGGATTATACACCAGCTGATGAGGCAGCCTCCCAAAGCGCTCCCAATGGGTTTGGGCCTCTGTACTAGCTGGCAGCAGGGCCTGCAGTGCACCCTTTCCAACGGTACCCTCAGGTACAGCCAGGGAACAGACTGGCAAACCAGTCTCCCGCAGTTCCTGTTCACAATGATAAACCAAGCACAAGCGCCGTCATCTCTACCCTAGAGTTGAAAGTGGCATAGTCACTGAAGGCACAAAAATGTAGAGCGGTGATACTGCCCCGGACGACGATGAGTAAAATTCAATTACCACCCACACTAAGACAAAAGAAAGTGGGTAATTATTTTGAGAAGGGTGGCCGTGTATGGATGAAAGGGCCAACCGTTTCTGAGGAGTTTCTCTTTCGATTTGCAAATCTACTGTTCATATGAAATTCATATTTGGAAATGTTCGGAACTCGTACTTTCTACTGCATTTGCGCCAGACTATAGATGAAAACAAAGGTGAATTTTTTTCATTTGAAACTGACAAACCCTTTCAAATACGTACTTCATTTTCATTAAATTTCGTTCTATAATATTCATACAGGGTAAGTATTCAACGTATAACACTAATTTGATTTACAAACTGCCCTGATAAAGAAAAGAAGAAACTAATTACAATATCAATACATGCATAATCTACAAGCATTGCAAGAGAAAGAAGTGGCGCCATGGTGCAAACATTTTATGTCACAATCGCTTAATTGTCCTCTCAAATATTGTTCAGAAACACGTTTAAGGCTGTGAGTATCAATCATGCCATGGTGTAGTGGTTAATCATGCGGACTCAGAACGAAGGGGTAGTCAGTTCGATTCCTCCATGTGTCACTTTGAGTAAGGAAGGCACGGGAAACCAAAATCCCCTTCCCTAGAAAGAAATCAGAGCCCTGTCTCCGGTTCTGCTACCCTCGTATGCCACGCAGTATGGGAAAGAAGGACAGCACTCACGATCTGGCATTTTTCAATGACGGTTTGATTTTGGTTAAAGTATTGGCTATCATATTTTTCCTATTTAGATCGTTTCAAAGTTTTGCTTCTCCGAAATGGAAGCCTTTTTGGCCACACGCGGCTTTTAGAAAAGATACCCAGGTCAGTGATTGGTGTGGCTACCGTGCCTAAAGGATTTCAAAGCAGTGCAGGCATTTTGAAGCTGGCTGGCACCGGTTTTAGTTTACCTTCGAAACAGCGCTGCAATAAACTGGGGTTGCTTTATCGTTAATGGACCAATATGAGTTTCCTTGCCTTAAATTTTGGAGCACTGCATCTCAACAGAACATGACACTTTTTAGTCTCAACTTGCACGACGCTACCATGCCAACCCGCCTGTAATCTTCCTGTTGACTTGTCTATTAGAATTAGAGAATTACATTATCACTGCAACCAAGAGACTTTCTTCCATGTTTCGGTGTCGAAGAGATCTCTCAACGAACCAGTACTTTGTTTTGGGCCAGCCTCGATTACGTATCTCGGATCGAGTCGAAGCGTCTTCGTTTGTTTGGGCCTAGGCCATTTTTACTATTAATAGTTAAGCTCAGTCTCCTTGGCAAATTACATGCATCCAGTTGGCTGTGGCCTATCTGAAGAACTCTTTGCGAGTTTTTGGCACCCTTTTTCCTTAAGGAACAAGCTAGATAAATTCTCAAACGTCAAAAATGTCTTCTTCTGGCCGCGAAGCGTCTTCAGATTCAAGCAAAAAATATAAGGAACAATTTGCGAGAAAGAAACTTCATGGGTTTCTCAATGACCTTTTGCGCGTTGGATCAGTCAAGGTTTGAAACTTTTTTGCTAGAAAATTTGTAAGCATGCAGTCCTGCACTACTACGCGCATAAATTGAAAAACGCTTCCGTAGTTTCAGCACACCTCAAGCTTAAGTAATTCATTCGTACCTCACTAACGAATAAATTGAAATGTGGACACCGACTATATCTGTACACCTACACAAGCAATGTGTACATGTATGGTTACTTTCTGCGACTCCGTTTGAGTGGTTTTGCAAGTTTTAACATGAATACTGTTCTCATAGGGATTCAGGTACTTTGGAATGTATCTACGAGGAAGAGAAGAGCTTCTTCTCCGGGTTCAAAATGAACAAACTGTGAGTTGAGAAGAAATTTTTACTACATTTACAAATATTTTAGCAGAATGAAAACATCAATGTCTAACCTGACTCTTCTTCGAAATTGAATGAGAAAATATGAAGTGTATCCTGTAATGAATTGGTTCATAAAGATAGATAGATGGTAGGGTGTTTGGAATAAGTGAGGTCCTTAGTAAAATTGAGCCATATTCTCAATGCAAGCAATAAGGAGCACCTTGTTTGAAGGGTAGTGCACTGAGCAACAGTATTTTCAGGTAGGGTAGCTATTTCCCTTCTTCCTTGCAGAAATATGCGCAAACACATGGGTCTGAGTGCAACAAGGCCCTGTGCTAACTACCATATTGTTGTTCTACCAACTACCTCTATTGTTGAAGGGTTTACTGCATAACATAATAAGCCCACCATAAATGAGAAATACAGGCCTCAAGATTTTTGCTAGGAAAGTGGATTTTAGAGGTGATTTCTGACTGCCTTCTTTGCGGATAGTCTTTTGGAACTAGGAAAGAGTTGGATTGACGTGCCCTATAATGTGATTTTCCACAATTCATCAAGTCTTTCCTTCAAATGTGCTTTGAGGGAAAGTAGTTGCAGAATCGGTTACTAGCTGAAAAAAAATGACTTGAGCTCACTTCTGGCAGTCGATATCCAGGGACACCAACGTGGAGGCTTCTGCATTAGGCGTTTGATCTCTTCTTCATCGAGTCTTTCCTTCAAATGGGCTTTAAGGGAAAGTGGTTGCGGAATTGGTTACAAGCCAACAAAAAGGAGTTGCGATCACTTTCGGCGGTCGATATCCAGCGACACCAACGTGGAGGCTTCTGCATTAGGCGTTTATCTCTTCTTCATCGAGTCTTTCCTTCAAATGTGCTTTGAGGGAAAGTGGTTTCAGAGTTGGTTACAAGCCAACAAAAAGGAGTTGCGATCACTTTTGGCGGTCGATATCCCGGGAAACCAACGTGGAGGCTTCTGCATTAGACATTGGATCTCTTCTTCATTGAGTCTTTCCTTCAAATGTGCTTTGAGGGAAAGTAGTTGCAGAATCGGTTACAAGCCAACAAAAAATGAGTTGAGATCACTTTTGACGGACGATATCCAGGGACACCAACATTAAGGTTTCTGCATTGCCCTTATTTTCCACACTTAGCCCACTACACAATTGAGCCTCTGGTTACTGCGTTATTAGTGCCACATAGGCTCCTTTGGATTCTGATTCCTACAAGGACCGATATCATCATTTTGCATTATTTTTTCTAGTGCTCAGGATATCACCCACTTGGACGGTGTGAAAGTCAAGGGACTGAAAATGAAAATGCATCAGACTCAACTGATAGTTTTTCATCAAAAAAAGGCTTGCCAAGAAACAGGTATTGCATTTCTTGTGAGTTTTTCGTTAGCAAGGGATCTGTTCAAGCGAGGATCATATTGATATAACCAATTTCATGGGCATTGCTTTCAGGAGATCAGGAATATCATTCCTGTTCCTCTGAGGCGTGTCAGGAACAGCAGAAGCTCAACTCATTCACACCCTTTCCAAGTTTCACTGCCTAATCCACGAACTCTATCTCACAAATCATCATTCATCCCAAGAACATGCAACTTATGGAACGTCTTGCCTTCTTCTTGCTTTCCTGAGTCCTACAACTTGCCGTCTTTCAAATCTAATGTAAATAAACTTGATCTTATGTCTCTATCCTCTTAGCTGCTCGCTTTCTTCTTTCTTCCTTTGTTGGGGCTTTGTATAGGCCACCATGGCCTTTCCTCAACATTCTTCCCCCTAAAAAAATAACGCTTAACCACTACACCACAGCACCACTAGACATGCAAAAGAACCTCCCAACTTGTGCTCAATATCACTATGCAACAGCCCCTCTAGCTTTTGTTACTGAAGACTATATAGTGATGCATGCTTGTTGGTTAAGCAATTTTGACTGGGCTGAGGTCATGGATTGAGCAGTAATAGCTTGCATTGAATATTCTGTTTTATTTTTCCCTAGTGAGTCGTTTATTCTCTCTAGAGATGCCCAGAAGACGTGAGTATTCAAGTATCATTCTAAAAATCAGTGAAACGATTAAAGAGTTATTGCATCCATTCATAAAAGTATTCATCACTCCATTCATCCATCAATCCATTCATCCATCACTCCATTCATCCATCATTCCATGCATCCATCACTCCATTCATCCATCATTCCATGCATCCATAATTTCATTTATCCATCATTTCATTTATCCATCATTTCATTTATCCGTCATTTCAATTTCATTTATCCATCCATCTATGCATCAATTCATCTGTTCTTTATTTATTTTATGCATGTCTTATCTTATGCATTCTTTATTCAACTTCTTTTTTAACTTTCCTGTTGTTTTTAGATTAAGTGGCTTCCAGTTTCTTGCTATTGGGTTGCCCCCAGCTAGTCCTTGTAGCTCAGAAATTTCGCCAATAGTAAGTGTCATGTTTTTTCCTTTCTCTTTTTGAACCAACAAATCCCTCCCGTAATCAACATTCTGCTTTTATGGGCAAATGGAACTTTTAGCCTCTCACATTGTTTGTCTTTTATCGAACTGATTTGTTATTTCTATTCTCGCTTCATTACTGTCACCCTACTTCGTTTCTCGGATGTATGACAGACCAGACTTTCAAGTAAGTCAACAATGATGGAGTTGCTAAAGACCAGTTTCGAACCATCTTACTTATGCACGCATTTTGATTCCTGTTCATTGTGATCGATGTGTAGCAATGAATTTGATTAACAGTCCAATGAAATAATGATCGCTCTTCTCATTTTCACTTTCTCTCCTTGACTTAACTATTTTATTGTTTGATTTAACATTTATTCATCTACATTGATAGGATCACTTCACAACACTGTTTCTGATTGCCTCGTATGCAAGGTATAAATCCCCGTATGTATGGGTAAGTGGCAACTTTAAATGGTAGTGGTATAATGAGTAATCTGATGCGCTATCCTGCGAGGAACCCGCGCTCCATCCCCCGAGGAGGCAGATTCCAACATGCCTTTTAGAACGCTTATCCATGAAGAAAATTCAGCTTTTCGTCCATCAGTGGCGGTTTTTGGGGGGCCAGGGAGCATGGCCCCATTTCTTGCGCTTTTTTGTAGCCCAGAAGGGGCCTCACACCTAACAGAAGCGTTGAAAAGATTGTTTATCTTAACAGTAGAAAGACAGAAGAGGAAAAGGAATCGAGAATGATTTTAATCAACAAAATGATTTCAGACAAGGTCTCCGCAGATTATTTCTACCCGAGCCCTACAGTCCCTCAAACCACCACTGCCGTCCATCTGAGGTCTATGCGGTTTGTGCGGATTTGTGCGGGTTCGTGCGGGTTTGTGCCCATCGAATGCACCACAAGTGCACAAAGACTATTCGTTCATATCCATATAGTCACTATTTACCGTTGGTTTGCTGCTAGTATATTCAAGTACTAGCAATACGATATGAAATATGCCAAACAAGGAAGACTAGTACCATTAAATCAAAGACTGGCTGTCATAAGTAGTTCGCGTCGGAAGGTGGACAAAGGCAAAGAAAGTATCACATGCATCGTTTTGTAATCGCCAAAAACTTGTCTCTCAAGATTTTTTGAATCACTTCGTTTGAGATTTTCTTGACTGATCATCTCCATTCTTATCTGAAACCCATCTGATTCTTAGAATTTCAAAGATTTTTCAAACTTAATCTAGCGATCCTAGTTTTGTTGCTCCAAAGTTCTTTTCGTCGTTTAATCGTTGACCAGTCTGTTATATCCTTCGATTTTTCATAGTCATTTTAGACTGGTTTTAATCATATTCGGTCACTGGTTCATTATTTGATTCTTCATTCAGTCATTTACTCATTCATACTTCCTTCAATCGCTCATTCATTCATTCATTCATTCATTCATTCTATTATCGTTTTTTTATAAAGCCACTCCAATACTGATCATTCCATTCATTTTCCAATACCTCATTCCATGGTTCATTCTCTCCGCTACTCATTTTCTCAGGTGAGAACGAACCACGATCGGCTCATCAGATTGTCCGATGTTGATCAGAGTGAACAAGTGGTGATCAAAGACAGTCCTCTGAAGCTGCGAAGTGTTCTAGATTGGTCATCAAAAGGTGCAAAAGCATTTCATCTTCTCCTTTGATTACATTCTATTTCCTTTTCAGTTAGAAAATCTGAGTTTCATTTTCTGCCTCATCTTTAGTGACGAAGGTAGCAAGAAATGGTTTTTTTATACACATGATTCTACCTAGATGCCAAAGGTAGGAATTTGGACACTGTGAAGCTTGTTGCTTATCAAACAGTGTCCAGGTCCTTCCTCTCGATGTGACCACACCTCGTGATTCCCACGCTTGGAATAACAGAGAGCTGGCGACTCTCCTCACTCTAAGTTGAAGTCTAGCTGAGGTGGGACTCGAACCACTGACCATAGGATAAATGCGCAAGAGTCTTACCATTGAGCTATCATGACTGTTTGAAAATGACAGCACCTCAGCTGACAATCCAATATATCCAAGCATTGAGGATGTAAGGACGTCTGGAAGATTCCAGGTTATCTGAAGAATCAAGAGCGCTTTTGCGCATTATACTTAGCATTCGAAAACAAATTTGAAGACGCTGAGAGGCTATGATTATCGACCAGTGTCCGGGTCCTTTTCTCGATGTAACCTCATATCGTGATCCATACGCGCTTGTAATTACAGAGAGCTAGCGACTCTTCTCATTCTAAGTGAATTTTAAGCCAGGTGTGAGCTCATACTACTGATTATAGCATCCAAAGCGCGCGTCTTTAGACTGAAAATCCCTGCACGTTCTTGTCTCCGTAATATCTTACTTCTCTGTACTGTAAATCTATATAATTGTAAAACTGTGTAAAACTATGAGTAATCTGCTATACAAGATGTGGGTTATAACTGCGAATACGATCAGCATTTTTTGAATGATTTCGACATTCTTACTCTTTGGAAATATATTTTCCATATTTTCTTATTTAATTCTTTTAAGGAGGGTTGCCCCTCGACATAAGCTGGTTTTCAAGGGGCCCTCCAATTAAAACATCAACTATAAGCTATGATAATGACAGTTGAATTCGTTTTCAGATGTAAAAATCTGGGACATAATCGGGGAGATTGTTCGTATCAACGTGCAGCCACAACCACGCAATCCTTTTGCCGTTGATCATTCGTACTTTGACATGTTGTCCCTTGAAGAATGCATCATAGCAACTGGTGCTATGGCTGATTTCTTGCAACGAATCTTGACCAAGGACCATAGCTATAATTCACTAGGTGAGCTCTTCTCGATATCTGTAATAGCTCCTTAACTCACTCATTCATTCTTGTGTTCATCCATTCATTCGTTCATTCACCTACTCATTCCTTGTTTACTCATTCATTATTCGACTCTTTCATTCATTCGTTCATTCATTCATTCATCAATCGATTGATTCATTTATTTCTTCGATGACAGCAAGGGATGTTACCATGGTAACAACAGCCAAATTTTGATGATAATGATAATTTCTTCGTGATTTGATTTATTGATTAAGTCATTCATCTTCTGACTTATTCATTCATTAGATCGTTGATTAATTACTCATTTGATGGATTGATTGATGTATTTATCCATTGGTCGTCGGTTGATTAATCGACTGATTCGCTAAACTACACGTTGGGTATCAGAATAGCTAAGTGGTAAAATTCTTGCCAACTGATCCTACCGTCAGTTGTTCGAATCCACCCTCAGCTAAACCTTCACTTAGAGCGAGGAGAATCGCTAGCTCTCTGTAATTCGGGTGAAGGAGTCACGAGATTTGGTCACGTCCAGAGGAAGGACCTGGACATTGCTCGATAAAAAAAAGTTGCTGAAAGTCTAGATGTCTTCCTTTGAATGCTGGGTGGTAGCCATGGAAGAGAGCATGCAGTACCTAAAAATTGTGAGAACATTCAATTTGTAATTTTCTAATTTTCTTGAATCTATCAGGTATAATATTACTCTATGTATTATGCGCAGTTTCCTCCTTGATTTGGATGCTTTTTTTTTTGCTTTTTGCGCATTTACAAATATGCCATCATTGATTTAGTCTCAGCTGATCTGCATGAAGTCATCAAAAGACACTTCAAAGAACTTCAATCATGGGCGTCTACGTCATCTGCCTCAAAAACCAGCTCACCAATATTCAAAGCCGTTCCAAATGAAGGACTTACTGGATCGGGTCACTTGCAAGGAAATAGTGGATACCCCAATAAAAAAAGCCTTCATTACAGATAGCTTATTGAACGATTTAGCCGTTATATTTTATTATAGAATTTCAGTAGCACAATATCCCATTCTAACATGCATCAAGAGGCCGGATGATATGTTGTTTTGTGTTAAGTTAATGCTAAAAGCCGGCGCTCGCTCTAATGGGCGTTTTGCCTGTCGTTTCCATGAAGAGTTCGCTTCCGCTTTTTGACAATGGTAAACGCCTTATGCTTCATGTATGTTACCTGGCACTCGAAGTGAAATTATTGAGACACTGATGATAATGATAATGATAGTAATAATGATAAACGAATATTTAAACTGGATAAACACTTAAACTCCTCAAAGCTCTAATAAACGTGTGTCCAGTAAAGCGAGATAAAAGATAAAAGAATAAATCATTTAATATCTACATTTATGTTCAAAGAAAGTTACTTGCAGTGGCTATCTAGATAGTTATTAAGTTATGCTTGTAGCAGCCTGATCCTCCTTTTCGACCCGATTAACCTCCGTGATTTATGCACCAGGAATTGCAGCAAGCTGAAGGCTTTCCTCATAGTTAGTGAAGTTCTATACTGAGGTGGGGCTCGGACCATTGATCATGGTAACTGGGAGCAATCACCTTGATACTTAAACATCCTTAGATATTATATTGCTAATAAAGATAGAATATATAGATAGACCTAGTAGTGGCGTAGTGGAATGGGGCAAGGGGGCAGCTGCCCCCCACACCAAAAGTTTCCAGCTGCTTATCGGAAAATGCCCTTGTCCGATTTACCTACCGTAACAATGGATATGCCTATATTAACACACCTTTTAGTCGGAAAATATTCGGTTCCGCATTTTCATCAGTTTATTCAAAGGTAAGCATTATCGTGCGCTCATTATTTATGACATCTTTTAAGGACACTGATCATTGATATTTATTTAAATTAATTGAAGTTGACTGACACGAATGTTGTGTCTTGATTGTTTGTTGTTTCTGCCAGGTCAGCAGTCAGTGAAAACGCTTCACAGCTCTTCCTAGAACATTCACGTGATCTATTCTAATGCAACCATGCCGTAAGATTCTTCCACCTTCTTCTTCTTCTTCAAGCTGTTTTCCCGTTGGGGTCAGCTACATGAAATCTGCGGGTCCGGCATCTTGATCTTTTTCCTCCAAACCATACGGCATGCCAAATCATCTTTTGTCCAATTCATCAACAGCTTTTTTCTCAGTCTCTCACGGTGAGATTATTCTTCCTTTTGAGATGCAATTTCTTCATACCGTAACTTCTTGTAGACTATGCGTTTTGTGAACAGCATTGCACGCCAGGAAAGGTCAAAGGGTCTCCTTCAAAAGTCAAAGGGCAGTGAGCAGCAACGTGACATCGAATCAACGTCTAGTACATGTATCTATTTATTATTCATTTGATTATACAGTCATTAATGAAATGAAATGATGTAATGAATTAATTAGTAATTTAGTGAAGAATGATGGATCGGATGAATCAATAAATGAACTAATGAATGGATGAATGAATGAATCAAGAAGTCCAATGAAGAATGAATGAGTGAAAGAATGAATGAAGAGTTTAAGAATAAACCAGTAATTGTTTGATTGGATAAGATCAGCCTCAGATGGTTCTGAAATAACAAGGAGTAGAATGAAATGGTCTATGATCAAATGACTGACAGAACTTAAGCTTTATCTTTAGATTACGTCTAATAACAACCTCTAACAATTTTCGTATGCAGAACTTAAAGATCGGAATGGACATTGTCACTTGGCAGTCTTTCCACAACGAATACGGACAGCCATCAACAGAAGGAGACAAAACGAGGAACACGGAACTCCGCTTTCATTTCATCTATATTTCATGCACAAAAATCACTTTAGCAAAATTAATAATTAAGATGCTAATTACAATACTGAATGGATGAATGAGTAACTGAATTGCTTATAAGAGAATGAATGTGAACCCGATATTGCGACAAATTCGTTGCTTAAATGATTACAAAATCAAATAAGCATCCAAGCACTGCAATTTCCTTTCGATTAATTGCGATCAAAACAGCATTAAGCATTGTACGTTGCATTTTCTCTTCTAAGAATTTCACTATTCTTCACTAATCCACAGAAACATTTGATAAGCATATTGCAGCAAATATGTTCATCATCACTGCTTCAAAGCAATCTACAGTTAATCAGTTCGACATTGTTCTTTGCACCTTCCTTTTCATTCCTCCATCTTTCCGTCATCTTTTTCATGTTGAATCTCCAACTGTCTACTTTCTGGTTCGATCGCGGGCAACTTCTCACCCTCAATAAAGAGCTTGCCTTCCTTCGTCCACTTCGACTGCAAAGACTCCAACTTCATCGTTTTTGGAAGCGGAATACAACGCGAGAATTGTCTGTGTTGCATAAACCTCTCTTCGTCATCTTTGCTCTCTACATTCTTCTCCCCAGAAACAAGAAGCAAATCTCCTTGCACTTTCACTGAAACTTCCCCTGGTTTGTAATCCGACACGTCGAATACCGCTTTGAACTTCGTATCATCCTGCTGCACAACATTCCCGGATGCCTTGGCTACCACTCTCTTGGGCGCTTCGATCTCCAGCAGTCCGTTTTCAGATATCTTTGAGGTGAAACTCTTTGCAACAATGTCATCAGGGATTGGATAGGACCTTTCAAATTGAGATGTCTCGAATCCGTAATCGCTTTTTTTGTGACGCTTACCACTGACTAGGAGTTTGTTGCCATCGACTTTGAGACTGATTTCATCTGGTTTGTAGTGTCTCACGTCGAGGGACACCCGAAAGTTGTCTTTATCAGCCTGTCCATTATTGCTTGGCTGTTGCCTGTCAGCGCCACTGCGTGGAAGAGCTTCTCTGCGTCGAAGGAAGTATGGGTAATAAATTCTTCTGCTGCGATTTGATGGGAGTGACCAATCGAAAACATCATCAAAAATGGAGTGAAGATGATGCTCTTCTTGAAAAAGGGGAATTTGCCAGAATGCCATTTTCAATTCGGATCTGAAAAGGAGAAGAAGTAAAAGAATTTAAGAACTCGCTAAGCAAAAAGACTATCACATGGCTCCTTCAGGACCTTCCATTTTTTATTGACACGAGTATCAACTATGCAGCAAGTTACTGTATGTTGTAAATGACTGGGGACCCACAGTTGCTCCCTCTAATAATAATAACAATAAATGATATTTTGACAGGTTGACTTGTTCAGACGTAAAACTGTCTGTTATCATTCAAGGACCTGTAATCTTACCTATTGACAATCGATATCGTTAAAATCAAGGTAAAAGCAGAATGAAATAAATAATATACAATTAAAGAATAAGAATTCATTAGAGTCAAAAACGTTTTTTCTTGGGCTTCGATCTACAGAAAATTCGATAGCTTTAGTTTCTCTTTGAATAGCACGATGGACATTTCGTCATGGGTTGTTTTTTTCTAGTCTGTTCTTCTCATCTAGCATAGAGTGCTTTGCCACTGAATAGCGTAGAAAAATCTACATGACAGGTTTAGCGTGAACATCAATGGTTCAGCTGCTCAAATGGAATATAATGTCTTAGTTGTCTACGACTTTCACCATGCTATATGTTTTTCTCTTTTTAGTGGGTTATGTTGAGGAAAGGCCATGGTGGCCTATACAAAGCCCCAACAAAGAAAGAAAGAAGAAAGCGAGCAGCTAAGAGGATAGAGAGATAAGATCAAGTTTATTGATCTTAGATTTGAAAGATGAACTCAGGAAAACAAGAAGAAGGTAAGACGTTCCATAAGTTGCATGTTCTTGGGATGAATGTATTATTATAAAGAAACAGTGTCCTTACCTTGGAATTTGATTCGATCTTCAGTAAATTCCTCCTTTAGTGCTTTATAATTTCGTTCTATTCTGCTATTGTCGTTTGCTCGTCTCTCCAATCTGTCCTACTCCGGACCGTCCGCCTCTATTTATTCGCTCTCGGAAGAAGTTGCAAGACTTTGCTCGAAAATCTCTCGCGGTGAATGTGATTGGCTGATTTTCGAGTTGGATTGTTCAATTGTCCGAAGGGTGATTCCCCCAATTTCTGGTAGTTTCTCGTAGTTTCAACAAGCTCATCGCGAATTCATCTTTGCTGAGAGTGAATGAAGGGGGAAAAGGTGGGAAACTACTGAATTTTTACAGAAATGCACGAGTTGTTGTTTCGAAGTCATTTTGATCGTCTACAATTAGTGATTCGGAGCGATTAAATGCGATAATTGCTACTGGAGTGTCCTAGTACTTTGGCAAGGGGATATCACCTTCCATGTCGTGCTAACAACGATCATAGTTAACGAATATCCAGGCAAAATAGTATCTCATCAACGAAGAAGAAGATTCTCATGACAAGAAAGAGTATTGACATAGATTGCTGGAATATCCAGTAAAGAGCTGTGAATCCTGCCTTTTGATTCCTGGGCTAGCATAATCAGCAGTTGATAATGACAGCATTTATGGTAGCTTTTCCTTTTGCTGAAAATGCCTTTTTGGGCCTAAAGTAAATCTTAGTAATGTAATTTCTAATCGATGTGAAGGATAACTTGATACTGAGTTTAATATCATTGTTTTGTTAGTGTTTCTTGAGAATGCCAAGGTTTAAGATGGGACGAAAAAGTCAGCTTCAAGGGGTATCACATTGAAAATGAAGTCACGACAGGGGCTAGTCCAAGAGGAAAGAAAAGTTGTCCTTCAGCAAAGAAACTTAAGCTTGACAAGCATGGTGCATCGTGTCAACTTTCATTCAAAAAGGCCCTCTCAATAATTAGAAACCACACTCGTTCAGATTTAAGTTCACAAGTTCTGCGAAATAACGAGACAGATTTAAGACAGCCCAAGAATAAGTCAGGCAATGGGTAAAGTCTTTTCGTACCGAAGGGCTAAAGTGTGGAAAAACCTCCCTCCCGATACCAAACTGACACTGTCCTTGATTAAATTTAAAAAATATATTCATGATTAAGTTCTCTTCTGCTTATATTTCTCCTTTTGTTTTCATTAACTATGAACATTTATATTCATGATCTTGGTGTTTTGCTTAGTCTTGCAGTTAAGTTTATCCTTTGTAATTCAACATTATAATTCAGCCATGTCTTGATATTCTATATCGACTATGATTAATGTTCTCAAGGAGGGAAATGTCCCTTGTTTAACAGCCAAGGCTGAAGGGCAACATGCCTCCATTGAATCAGATGAAATGAAATAGAAATGACTGATACGAGAGGTGATATGCACTTGCAACACTTCGATGACACTCCAGTAGCAACTCTCTGTCACCTCTATGCGCTCCAAATCGCCATTAGTTGCTGGATAAATCTACCCCGAATCAATAGCTGGTGCATTTGTGTAATTATGCAGTCGTATTTGCTTCTTTCTCTACATTCTCCGGAATGAAGTTGCGAGAAAGTTCGTGAGACCCAAGAAACTACCAGAAATAGGGGGAATCGCCCTTCGGACAATTGAACAATCCAACTCGAAAATCAGCCAATCACATTCACCGCGAAGGATTTTCAAGCGAAGTCTGGAAACTTCGTCGGAGAGCGAATAAATACAGGCGGACGGTCCGAAGTAGGACAGATTGGAGAGACGAGCAAACGACAACAGCCGAATAGAACGAAATTATAAAGCGCTAAAGAAGGAATTTACTGAAGAGCAAATCAAATTCCAAGGTAAGGACACTGTTTCTTTATAATGTTACATATAGCATAATGAAAGTCATTGACAACTAAGACATTCTATTCCTTTTGAGCAACTGGACCATTGATGTTCACGCTAAAACCTGTCATGTAGATTTTTCTACGCTATTCAGTGGCAAAGCACTCTATGCTAGATGAGAGGGAGCAACTGAGGGGTCGCAGTCATTTACAACATACCGTAACTTGCTACATAGTTGATACTCGTGTCAATAAAAAGATGGAAGGTCCTGAAGGAGCCATGTAATAGTCTTTTTGCTTAGCGAGTTCTTAAATTCTTTTACTTCTTCTCCTTTTCAGATCCGAATTGAAAATGGCATTCTGGCAAATTCCCCTTTTTCAAGAAGAGCATCATCTTCACTCCATTTTTGATGATGTTTTCGATTGGTCACTCCCATCAAATCGCAGCAGAAGAATTTATTACCCATACTTCCTTCGACGCAGAGAAGCTCTTCCACGCAGTGGCGCTGACAGGCAACAGCCAAGCAATAATGGACAGGCTGATAAAGACAACTTTCGGGTGTCCCTCGACGTGAGACACTACAAACCAGATGAAATCAGTCTCAAAGTCGATGGCAACAAACTCCTAGTCAGTGGTAAGCGTCACAAAAAAAGCGATTACGGATTCGAGACATCTCAATTTGAAAGGTCCTATCCAATCCCTGATGACATTGTTGCAAAGAGTTTCACCTCAAAGATATCTGAAAACGGACTGCTGGAGATCGAAGCGCCCAAGAGAGTGGTAGCCAAGGCATCCGGGAATGTTGTGCAGCAGGATGATACGAAGTTCAAAGCGGTATTCGACGTGTCGGATTACAAACCAGGGGAAGTTTCAGTGAAAGTGCAAGGAGATTTGCTTCTTGTTTCTGGGGAGAAGAATGTAGAGAGAAAAGATGACGAAGAGAGGTTTATGCAACACAGACAATTCTCGCGTTGTATTCCGCTTCCAAAAACGATGAAGTTGGAGTCTTTGCAGTCGAAGTGGACGAAGGAAGGCAAGCTCGTTATTGAGGGTGAGAAGTTGCCCGCGATCGAACCAGAAAGTAGACAGTTGGAGATTCAACATGAAAAAGATGACGGAAAGATGGAGGAATGAAAAGGAAGGTGCAAAGAACAATGCTGAACTGATTAACTGTAGATTGCTTTGAAGCAGTGATGATGAACATATTTGCTGCAATGTGCTTATCAAGTGTCTCTGTGGATTAGTGAAGAGCAGTGAAATTCTTAGAAGAGAAAATGCAAACTTACAATGCTTAATGCTGTTTTGATCGCAATTAATCGAAAGGAAATTGCAGTGCTTGGATGCTTATTTGATTTTGTAATCATTTAAGCAACGAATTTGTCGCAATATCGGGTTCACATTCATTCTCTTATAAGCAATTCAGTTACTCATTCATCCATTCAGTATTGTAATTAGCATCTTAATTATTAATTTTGCTGAAGTGATTTTTGTGCATGAAATATAGATGAAATGAAAGCGGAGTTCCGTGTTCCTCGTTTTGTCTCCTTCTGTTGATGGCTGTCCGTATTCGTTGTGGAAAGACTGCCAAGTGACAATGTCCATTCCGATCTTAAAGTTCTCTATACGAAAATTTTTAGAGGTTGTTATTAGACGTAATCTAAAGATAAAGCTTAAGTTCTATCAGTCTTTTGATCATAGACCATTTCATTCTACTTCTTGTTATTTCACAACCCTCTGAGGCTGATCTTATCCAATCAAACAATTACTGGTTTATTCTTAAACTCTTCATTCATTCTTTCACTCATTCATTCTTCATTGGACTTATTGATTCATTTATTCCTTATCCAATCAGTCATTCTTCATTTCATTACTTATTCATTCATTACATCATTGCATTTTCATTAAAGCGTTTTATTATTCATTGCTCCATCTATTTAATATTTAATCTATTCTATCTTAATTCCTCGTTCATTTTTCTCTACCACTTCTTCATGGGATAACTAACTATAATAGACTAATCCAATTAGCAAATGTTTTCATTTCTCTACCATGAAGATCACGATATTGATGAAAATTTGGAGACTATGGGCGGAGGTATTGAACTGCTAACTTCCGATGTTACGGCGGTGATAAATGATTGAACGATAATCGTTTACCGATCTGTCTACCTCTCTATGCCTGTTGATCTATCTATCTATCTATCTATCTATCTATCTATCTATCTATCTATCTATCTATCTATCTATCTATCTATCTATCTATCTATCTATCTATCTATCTATCTATCTATCTATCTATCTATCTATCTATCTATCTATCTATCTATCCGTCTATCTATCATGGAGGCATCTCAGTAACTCCTCTGCGGAGCACTATGGTAATGGCGCAGGCTCCGTATGCACTGCTAGAGATTGAATTTTAGCGGGAAGTTGCTTGCTTTAGAAATGATTCAATTTTTCACAAATGGAGGCAATATTCACAGGGTAATTATATATTTCATCCAATTTAAACTTCAAGAGAGATTGCTAGCTCTTTAAAACACTGTTGTGTGTCATTCTGGTTTTATTACCATACCAAAAAGGAAACAGAATAGGCCGGCCCTACAGTCGTAAACGGTACTTTAAGTCTTTGTTTGAATTGGGCTTCTCCAAAAGCTGATACGGTAATCGCACGCTTCACATTGATTCATGATGATATTTTTCTATCAAATACGATACTGAGCAGCTTTCAATGGTCGTTCTACATCAGCTTTTTGATTGTCAAAATTTGACGAAGGTGAAGCAATCTGTGTATCAATGAAATCAAATTTAACCACATTAACATCAAGTGTTTCAACTGCATAATCAATCAACAAGTCCCTCAAAAATTCCATGAGATGATCGTTTACCTTCATCATTATCATCCTGAGAGGCGATGATGGTTCCTTCAAGTGGTCTCTCTGCCTAGTACCTCTAGCCCACTCGAGGGAAGCCAAACGCCATCACAACTTTTACCATGCACCATGCAAAATAGTACTTAGTGCATACATAGTAGTACACTGTGCATGTAAAAGACAACATTATATGTAAAGATATATCCTCATAGTCATCACGATGATGTTAATTTATGATAATCAGCGCAATCTTGTTTTTTATCATCACAATAATGAGCATCTTATTAATATAGTTTGAGCCTTCATCTGCACTGTTATCAGAAGCATAAACATTAATCAGAAAAAAATTCAGTTTTTAAACTGATCTTGGTTAATTTTTGGGAATTTTTTTTAAATTAGTTGAGTATGTGATGCAAAGTAGGTTCACGACTCTCTGTTTCACTATATATGACCTTGTCTAACTCTCTTTGAATATTTTTACAGATCATTCTGGATGTTGTTAATTCTTTCAATCTATTTGTTTCTGCTGCTTGCATCTCAAGCTGTGCCACATACTAATTTTCAATCATATGAGAGACCAGAGACAAGGCTCTGAATTTTTCTAGGAAAGTGAACTTCATGGGGTGGTTTTCCGTTACCTTCCTCACCAATGGCATTTTTATTGTGACACCTGTAGCATCCAAACTGCATTATGAGTTCATGACTCATGACAACCTCTGTGTTATGAGTTGACATGCTTAACCCCTACACCGTGGCACTGCTTAACTGCTACACCACTTCAAGCTGAATTTCTTGAAATCTGCTCTCGGGATTAAACTAAACCTGTTCATTCCGGTACTTTAGGATCATTCTGATATCCCTTCACGTAGTCACACCTTTTCTAACACAATACTTACCTAAAAGTAGAGGGGAGAATTTAGCAACATTGAATTTTGTGCTGAATTTCTTCTTCCTTGCTTTCCATGACTTCAAGCTGCTAAAATGTTGAATAGTTACATTATTGGGAGGAAAAGAAAAGCACAAACCACCTCATAGATCGATTTCCATAGGAGAATCTCAGGGCCCTCCTTAACAACCAAAACTACACCAAAGTCTATTAATTTCCTTTTCAATTCAGAGCAGTGTTATTCTTTGCAATTTGCGCTGTTTCTAAGTATGAAAGGAACACAAGTTTTTGCATAGCCGGTAGCATTTGAATTTTTTTTGCTAATGGACATTAAGGTAGCCATGTCATGCCATGCCATGCTCTCAATGGTATCCTTGCTGTAAATGTACCTAGCCAATTTATACATTTTTAGATTTTGTTGAAAGAAATCTCAAGGCCTCGTTTCTGGTTTCTGCCGAGCTCAAAATCAGATCAGCAAGGGTTCTGTATAATTTTTAAAATACATTGAAGTATCCCATAATTATCCTGCCTGGTTGGGAGATTCATCTTCCCTAGTCTTCTTCATCCTGATTTTCTCACTTCTGAACGCGACTAGCGGTGATATCCCCTTGCGAAAGTTCTAGTACACTACTACAGCAACTCTTGCATTTACTCTCTCCAAATCACTAGTAGTAGATGATTAGAATAACTTCGAATCAATAGCCGGTGCGTGTATATATTCATAAAGCCATTCTTCGTTTCTTTCTCTTCATTCTCTGCAATGAATTTGCGAGAAACTTGGAGAAATCCTGGAAGATACTATACCTTGGGGAATCACCATTCGAACGATGCAGCTAAACAATCAGCCAATCATGTTCAACGTTTCGTTTCGTAACCGCGAGAGATTTCAAGCAAAGTCCGGAAACTTCGTCCGAAAGAGAATAAATAGAGGCGGACGGTCTGGAGTAGGACAGATTGGAGAGACGAGCAAACGACAACAGCCGAATAGAACGAAATTATAAAGCGCTAAAGAAGGAATTTACTGAAGAGCAAATCAAATTCCAAGGTAAGGACACTGTTTCTTTATAATATTATATAAAGCATAATCAAAATCGTAGGCTACTAAAATTTTATATTCCTTTTGAGCAACTGGACCATGGATGTTCACGTTGAACTTGCCATGCACTTATCTATTTTATTCAGTGGCAACACAGCCTATGTTGGATTTGGGCCAAAGACGTGGCTATGAAACTTGTATGGCCATGCCTGATTTACTGATAGTAGTAGCCTGTCGTGGTGCCGTGGCGTAGTGGTTAAGCGTGCGAATTAACAACACAGGGGTTGTCAGTTCGATTCCTCCATGTGTCACTTTTAAAGCTCCATAGGCAATCACCTCATGAATTCCACTTCCCTAGAAAAAACTCAGAGCCCTGTCTCTGTTTTCTGCTACGCTCGAAATCGAGTATGTAACGCAGTAGCATGCCAGTCGGGGCATAGGTGGGAGCATCTGACAAGGCGTTCGGCTACTGAACTGGCAACCCATTGACTGACGGGTCCATTTCAACGAGCCTTTTAATTTGATTGAGTGACACTTACTTATATTCTCATACATATGTATTCAATGTGCATGATTAAATGTCTTTGGGTGTTTGTTACGGTGGGTTGAGACATGCCTTATTGGCCTTCGATCTAGCGACAGCCTTCGCTCAACGAATGTGCTCGATTCGATCCAACCGATCAACAGATGATCGAGAGAGTGATTCGATCGAATGCGTCGAAGTCCACGTGACACTTTGATTAATTGACTACGACAATAGTGATTCTTCTTCTTTTGCCTTAGCCAGATTAGGGGTCCCCAAAGCGAGTCAAAGTCCGCCACTTGTCTCTGTCCTCGGCGTCTCCTACCACACCCATCACCTCCATATCCTCTCTGATCGCGTCCAGATACCTTCTTATGGGTCTCCCCGCCCTCCCGGGTAACCCCACCGCCATCACTCTCTTACCCACATAACCTGCTTTTACTCATCTGATATGTCCGTGCTACCCCGGTTGAGCTTCTCCCAGTTTATCCCCCGGTCTCCTCACTTTCGCAGTACCTCTGACGTGTTCGTTTCGTAGTCGGTGCATCCTCGCGACACCTATTCAGAACCGTAGGATTTTCGATTCCACCGCCTCAAGCTCTCGCACTTGCTCCTGTATTAATGCTGCAGTCTCCAGACCGTACAACAATGCAATGATGATAATGATGATAAAAATGATAACAGCTCTAATAGTAACCGTGATCATAGCATTGATAATGATTAAAAGAATATTAAAACAGGATAACAACTTCTGCAATTAGAATATCACGTTGGAATAATGACTGGGCTGTTTCCCTCATTGGCCGTCTCCCACTGTGCAGGTGCTAAGGTGCTGGCCCGGTATTCTCCACTCTTAATGTCGCTATTTCATCGTTGGTGAGAAAGAAGAGAAGGGGTACTCCAGCGTAAGCCAGTAGAATATATCGAAAGCTCTCGTGATCTTCTAATAGATTCAAGGAGGCAAAGCAGGCAAGAAATTATTTAGAAGCAGCGGACATTTTGCAAACTTTACTGAGGATCTTAGATAGGGAATTTTCTTTTCAACATGAGCAATGCACGGAGGGAATCATTTCCTATTGCTTTTTCAAGACGTTAAGATATTATTGAATTTGGTATTTCGGAGAATTATCGATGATCCCATTTGATATTGATTCGATGGACAGCGATCGAAAGGAATTCCAGAAACTGCCCATGCACCAGATCGACCCGTTTTCGATTTATTCAAGCGAAGCATCCTGATTCGTTAAATGGAAGATTTTACTTTGATCAGCGCGAAGATAGAAGAAAGGCTTTGTGTCGATAAGCTCTTCGAAGGATTTCTGAAAATAGATCCTCGTTTTTAGCAAATGTCATCTTTTACTTTCGTCGATGAGTATCTTAAACAAAGCACTATCACATTTTCCGCCTCAAGAAATAACAACCAATTATCTATTACTCTCTCTCTCTCTCTCTCTCTCTCTCTCTCTCTCTCTCTCTCTCTCTCTCTCTCTCTCTCTCTCTCTCTCTCTCTCTCTCTCTCTCTCTCTCTCTCTCTCTCTCTCTCTCTCTCTCTCTCTCTCTCTCTCTCTCTCTCTCTCTCTCTCTCTCTCTCTCTCTCTCTCTCTCTCTCTCTCTCTCTCTTAGGGTCTCTCTCTCTTAGGGTCTCTCTCTCTTAGGGTCTCTCTCTCTCTCTCTCTCTCTCTCTCAGGGTCTCTCTCTCTCAGGGTCTCTCTCTCTCTCTCTCTCTCTCTCTCTCTCTCTCTCTCTCTCTCTCTCTCTCTCTCTCTCTCTCTCTCTCTCTCTCTCTCTTAGGGTCTCTCTCTCTTAGGGTCTCTCTCTCTTAGGGTCTCTCTCTCTCTCTCTCTCTCTCTCTCTCTCTCTCTCTCTCTCTCTCTCTTTTCGACTCTTTGACGGGATGATCATTACTGACCAGCCGTGGCGCATCGCCATTGACGCCGGTTCCGCGCCAGTCTGAGCAGCTCGGCCATGCTAATGTCCGCAATCTCGTTCACGTTGTCTGACATTATTGTTTTTGGTCTTCCACGACATCTTTTGCCAGGGATTGTGCCAAAGAGCAGATCCTTTATCAGACCGTTTGTTCTGTCTATTACTGCATTACATTAAATCATATTGAAAGCTACGATATTCGAAGGAAGATTTAGAAATATTTGAGCTAAGCATGTCTTTCTGAACGTTTTCTTGCCTTTTCTCTTTTTCAGATCCAAATTGAAAATGGCATTTTGGCAAATTCCCCTTTTTCAAGAAGAAGATAATCTAGACTCTATTTTCGATGACATTTTTGACTGGTCATTTCCACCAACACGCTGCAGAAAGATGCACCACTCGTGCTATGATCCACGCAGAAAGGCTTCTCCGCGCAGGGACAGGGACCAAAGCCAAACTAGCAAGGATAGCCATGCTGATAAAGGTAACTTTCGGGTGTCCCTCGACGTGAGACACTACAAACCAGATGAAATCAGTCTCAAAGTTGATGGCAACAAACTCCTAGTCAGTGGTAAGCGTCACAAAAAAAGCGATTACGGATTCGAGACATCTCAATTTGAAAGGTCCTATCCAATCCCTGATGACGTTGATGCTAAGAGTTTCACCTCAAAGATATCTGAAAACGGACTGCTGGAGATCGAAGCACCCAAGAGAGTGGTAGCCAAGGCATCCGGGAATGTTGTGCAGCAGGATGATACAAAGTTCAAAGCGGTATTCGACGTGTCGGATTACAAACCAGGGGAAGTTTCAGTGAAAGTGCAAGGAGATTTGCTTCTTGTCTCTGGTGAACAGAAATTTGAGAGCAGAGATGACGAGGAGGGGTTTTCTCAGTACAGGCAATTCTCGCGTCGCATTCCGCTCCCAAAAACAGTGAAGTTGGAGTCTCTGCAGTCGAGATGGACGAAGGAAGGCAAGCTTATTATTGAGGGTGAGAATTCGTCGGCCAGCGAACCAGAAGGCAGGCAGCTGGATATTCAACATGAAACAGACGATGGGATAATGGAAGAATGAAAGGACACAAGGACAATTTTGTACTGATAAACTGCTTTGAAGCATCGTCAATGAGTGTATTTGCTGTAATAAAGTGCCTTGTTAGATTGGTAACGTTGTCAATAATGATATGTACCCGTATAGTGATCAGTGCTGTTGTGTTCCAATTAATAGAAGGAGAGATGTCCAAAATCAACAAGGAGTTGGTTTTTTAACCATCTTGGCAACACATTTTTCTCAATGTTGTGTCTTATCGGTTTATAATTTTTTTTAAACTTCATTTTGATGTATAAACTAAACATACAAATACAAATCTCTCTAGTAATAGGTAATTTGTATTCGGCTGACCTAATTACAGGTATTTCTAGTATAAAAAAAATGAATGAATGAATAAAGTAATAAAATCACGAATGAAAAAATAATAATAATAATGGTAATAATAATGATGATGATGATTTGATAGTAATAGTAATCTCAATCATTTTAGGACGGTAACCCAGTCAGCAGTGCTGGTTTACAAGGGGCCGTCCATCTACAAACAAACTGATTTAACAAAATGGCGATATATAAAAAGTAAGATGCAAATGTTCATTACTAGTAGAAATCCAAAGCAATGACTTTGGATTGCCAGTTGCTGGGAATGGGAGCGAGGGCGTTGAGCAGCAATCCCATTCTTTCGCAGACAGCGCAAATGAGGCCCCCGCGTTCCGCAACATCGGGACTCTTTCGTCTCATCCTCTTCCCCTTTAAGTTTTAATCTTCCCTAATCTCCTCATATCTTTCGCCGTGTAGCAGCTGGATAGCTCCACCGTCGCGACACCTTTTTCTAATGTTGCATTAATATCCACAGAAACATTTCAGCCTCGCTTCTCTCCAATGATCTGACAGTTGAGAAAAAAAATATGCATTCGGTTGTTTATGTACCACGTGCGTCGGTTTGTTCTTTCTGTTGATGGTCGTACGTATTCGGTTGCTTATGTACCACGTGCCTCGGTTTGTTCTTTCTGTTGATGGTCGTACGTATTCGGTTGCTTATGTACCACGTGCCTCGGTTCGTTCTTTCTGTTGATGATCGTAGGTATTCGGTTGCTTATGTACCACGTGCCTCGGTTTGTTCTTTCTGTTGATGGTCGTACGTATTCGGTTGCTTATGTACCACGTGCCTCGGTTCGTTCTTTCTGTTGATGATCGTAGGTATTCGGTTGCTTATGTACCACGTGCGTCGGTTTGTTCTTTCTGTTGATGGTCGTACGTATTCGGTTGCTTATGTACCACGTGCCTCGGTTTGTTCTTTCTGTTGATGGTCGTACGTATTCGGTTGCGCCATTGCCTGCGGCGCTATACCAGTCTGTAAGCAACTGTGATCGAGCAACTGTGCCTCTCTTCGATGCTGTTCGACCAGAGTCTCGCTTGGCGACCCCACGTGCATTCCCGTTATGCATGTCACCAGCCTACCGCACATGGCGAGGGAATTGCTGTGTACAATTTCATTCGTGGGTTTTTGTTCAGCGAAATTCTCACCGTGTGCGGACAATTTATTGCCCAGGACTTAATCGTTTAAGCATCTGAGGAAAATATCGAGCGTGTTTGATGATTTCTTCCCAAAATTCTCTCCATGTGCGCGGTCATTGAGCATTTTGCCAACTGTCATGAGGACACACGTGACTGTGTTGCTATGAAATCGACCAAAAATCAAAAGCACAAATTAGAATAGATAGCATGGATCTGTGCTGGCTTAATTTCGGTATCAACTGGACAACGAGAGATGCCATTCAATTTTCGTGAATGCTGGAGAACATTGTAAATCAAAATCGTTGTTTTGCCTATCCTTTTTAACACATACGCTGGCCAAGCAAAAAGTGTTAAAGCGAAATTATATTAGTAAAAGCATAAACAATACATTTTACTGAAAGCTCTATTTGTTGAGGTGAACAGTGCTAAGGAGAGTGGCTCAGGGGGTTCGCTGATCTGAAGGCCCATGGCTGTAGGGCCCCATAAGTTATAACTGAATTGAAAAATTTTGTGTGCATTGCTAATAGCCCTTCGTGCTGACCCGGGGCCCATGGATCCTCTCCGCGGCCCTGGTAGTGAAGTATCACACTTCTGTCACCAGTTCAGTGGCGTTTCTGGCGCGCGTCCGATCACCCAAACTGTGCAAATCACATGGTGACTTGGCGAGGATCAATGTCTTATCAAGAACCTAGACATCTCTACACAAACTCTCTACCGGCTGATCTGAAATTATAGGTAGAGTAATGTAATATTTACGACAGAATTCTTTGCATTGCAAGAGAAGGAAATTGAAGCGTAGTGTTTGAACCATCGATGTTATAGAATGTTAGAAATGTTAGGTGTCAGAATAGCTCAGTGGTAAGACTTTTTCTTATAGTTATGCTCCAACCTAGATATCAAAGGTAGACATTTGGACACGGTGAAGCCTTTGCTTATTGAGCAGTTTCCGGGTCCTTCCTCTCGATGTGAATACGCCTCGAGATTCCTACGCCCGGAATTACAGGGAGCTGGCGACTCTCCTCACTCTAAGTGAGGGTTTAGCAGAGGTGGGACTCGAACCACCGACCATAGGATCAATGCAGTGGTAAGACTCATGCGCATTGTTCATATGGGCAGTGGTTCGAGTCCCACCTCTGCTAAACCCTCACTTAGAGTGAGGAGAGTCGCCAGCTCCCTGTAATTCCGGGCTTAGGACTCACTGGGTGTGATCACATCGAGAGGAAGAATCGGGACACTGCTCGATGAACAAAACGTTTCTCAGTGTTCAAATGTCCATATACCTTTGACATCTAGGTACAATCATGTATAAAAAAGCGTCCAGATATCCAATGCGAAGACAGTCTTTAGTGTCTATAAGGATTCAATCGAATATGTTCAGTTCTCCCTATCTTTGTTTCTATGGTATCCTTAGATCTATTGCGGTGTTCTTTGCTTCAATGACTATCGGGTTGTCAGGATCTTTGCTCTCTTTGGTATCATCATCGTCATTTCATGTAGTGATTTTTATCTAACGTCTCACATAGTTCGTGATTGCAGAAGCTATGTTCGAAAAAGTCTTATCTGAACTGTACCGTGTTTATTTTCCTCATTCAAAGGGGGCTCCTGTTGCACACGACTGTCCTTATTGCAATATCCGTTACCCTTATCCTTCTCATGAGACGACTAAAATGGAATATTGTTTCTAGCTGTCAAACGTTTGAAGAAAACCCGCTTGAAAATGCATATTACTACCCTACTCAAGCAAGGGATATTACCTACGAAGCTAGAAAGGTATGCTGTCACCTTTTCGAATTGCAAATTCTGCTGTTGTGGACTTTTTTTGGATGTTACAAAAGTGATTCCCAGAATCCAGCTGATTGCTTTTGACACGCTAAGCTTCTATGTGCACAATTTGAAAACAGTTGAGCCTGTATAAAGATGATATTGTCATTATTATTATCAAATTTTCGAGGTGCAGTCCGTATGGGTTGCTTAGATCACGGAGAATTCGGCCAGCATTTCACCTGTTATACAGTGCTTCTTGACTAGCTGTTTAAAGCGATACAATTTAGAGATGCGTTCTATTTATTTGCCATAACGCAAGGATTGCTTTTCCAGATGTGTCTAAGCCCTAAAATGAAATCCCGACCGACTGCTGATACCGATTTGCTGCAGCCCAATGAGATTCTCGCATATTCTGGAAGACTGCAGCGAGATTTGATTCCAACAAAAGACATTGGAATGGGGGATAATTCAGGATCATCGAAATTTGATGAAACATGGCCCAGCACTGATCTTACGGAAAACTCGAAGGGAGAAAGCCCTTCCCAAGGGAGCACTAGTGACAAAACAGGCGTCGGTAGTTGGTTTGAAAACAAGGAATTTGCGGGAAAAGGTCAAGATGATGAAAACGGACCAAAAGGCACAATCGCGAGGTAAAAAAATATCATTTGACACCAGAACGGAAAGTTTTCGGTTTCGGCTTATTTTCGTGGTAATATCTGAATAAATCAAATGGACATGTTTTAGCAGGCAGATCGCTTCAGATCATAGTATCCTAGCAAAAAAGTCTTCTTCAATCGACTTCCTTTTTCTAACCGGACAACCAGCTTGATTGGATCGTATCTGATTTTCACTTAATTGCTTAACTTAAACTGTTAGCTGCTAGTGTGGCAGAGTGGTTAAGACGCAGTGTTTCGAACCTTGTGAGATCTCCTCGCGTGGGTTCGAATCCCGTCGTCGGAACCACTAGCCACAAGCCAACAGTCAACTCAGCTGTCCATCCTTCCGAGGTCGGTAAATGAGTACTCAGAAGTAACTCTGAGGGCACAAGCACTGGACACACATTGATGACAGCTAATCTATAGCTGAAGTGCTTCATCCAGTATAAAGCTTCGTCTTTTTTATAACACATTAGATCGTGGCATGTGGAAAGGGAGACGACGGGGGTCAATTTCAATGACGGTTGAAAATACTTGTTGATTGCATTCGCTAGGAATTTCCAGACCTTTTTAAAAGGCATTTGATAGATTTTCATTATACAGTATGTTACTCTTGCCCTTGTGCTTACAGATGACTTTGATTGATGCCTTTCAGTATTAAGAACGGGTTCCTCTATCCTTAGGTACATACACAGATTCAGGAATGAGCCCCCAAAAAGCAGGAGAGACCGGCTAGGAAGCGGTGGGGAGAGACCTGACGAATTCTGGTGGACAGCAGAGCCAGACAGTTCATCGACCCCAAGAGAATCGGACAGCTCTTCATTTAGTCCCCCAATACGTCTACGTGACAGCGTGAAGGGAACAGGGAAATTTGGCAGAAGGCCTCCTATAAGTCCTGATCAAAAGAGAACCCACCCTGGATGGAAGTCTAGTCCAATCAAGGTAAATGCCTTGTATTTTTACTGTACCATACAAGATTACTTCTAAGGTGTGACAGCGAGGCAGCGAAGGCAGCGAATGGTCTCGTTTCCGCTTGCGTTGTCATTCCATGCCTCCTTGCTATCGGTTTTGTCGTCCTCCACTTCAGCCTGTATCTCGCTTTCGTCATCGCAAATGGCTTTTCAGTGTTCAATTATATAAAAAATTGCATGTAAAGAACTACTAGTGAACTGTATCTAGTGACTGTGCAGTTAATTTCAATCTCTATTTAGCAGACTAAAGGGGCCCTTAAAGGTAAGGAAAACTCACAGATGGATGCTGATGTGGACAAAATGCAACAAAGAGCACAGAGGCTGATTGAAATGAGGTTAATGAAATTGTTTAGATGCTTTTATTGATGTATAATGCATGATGTATGTTTTATAAATTAGTTGGTATAAGTATTCGTTGATATTGCTTTAAGTTGCCACTTGTATTTCCATCATCACTAGCAATAGAAGTGCAGGTACCACTAATGTGTTATTCGATTCGTGTTTGGCCGTCCCTTGTCTGCCTCCGACCGTTGGTTCACTATGATGGCAGCACAATTCCTCCCCACTCCACCCGATCAGCCGATCCCGTAGCACACAATCCATAAAACCTCTCCCCATCCATTTTCAACATTGCCCTTCCCTGCATTCCTTGGTCTGCTTTTTTCCTCTGATCCCGCCCCCGTCTCCCCCCGTATCACATCCAGCGCCAACTCCCTTAAACTCCTTGAAACGTCTGCAAGCCACTGCATCCTCTTCCTTTGAGCCATGCCCGGTAGCCGTTCGTACTCCAAAGTTATACCTGTAATCCTTCTAGCCAACTCTATGCTCGTTTTTTTCTCCTGCTGTGTTATTGAACGCATACGATTGCAAATTGAATATTAGAAATAAATTTTTTATTTAAAGTTTATGTTTTGATTCTATTTTTTCCAGCGAGAGTACCCTTTCAACCTCTTCCACAGATGTCCCTTTTCCCAAAGGGACGACGCGAACATCTTCTATAGAACCCGCTTTGTCGTCGAAGATCACCAGGGAAGCTAGCAAGACGGAATTCAAACCACGCTCAGAAGATGATATTCTTTACCAATGGCGACTGGCTCGTAAAATGGAGCAAGCAAGACAAGGGGGCAACGTCTTTTCAAAATTACCACATATGCAGAGGAGTCATATTCAGAAGGTTTCAAGAGGGGCCAATCCTGAAGCCAATTTTGATGCGAAAGGTATTTGTGTAATTTTAGATTTTCTAATTGTTTCATTGCAGTTTTTATGGGTATTCCACTAGAAATTGAATGTAGATTTCATGGACACTAAGAAGCTTTTTGCTTGTCAAGTAGTATCCTATGCTTTCCTCTCGATGAGAACAGAAAGAATATTTGATGCGTCAAAAAACGTGGAGAATACTTGGACAGTAGGCGTAAATTAGCGTTCGTAATAGCTATTGTATGTTTGCCTACTGTAAGTAAATCGATATTGATTTTTTTCAAAGCTTCATTCTTTTATTACATACTGTAAAGGCTACAAGTACAAATCTGACTAAAAAGGTAACTTGTATTTGGCTGGCTTACAGCAACTAACAACAATAAGAATGTAGAAAAAAAAATGATCCTATGGTCAGTGGTTTGAATCCACCCTCCGCTAGACTTTGACTAAGGCTAAGGAGAGTCCTCAGTTCTCTGCGATTCCAGGGGTGGGAATCATGAGGCATGTCATCATTATTACGGCATGTTTATGTTTATGTTACTAATCACCTCACTCTATAGTATCTCTGTATGTTGGCAAGCAATCTACGAAAGATTCAATGGATGCAACACAATGCAGAACGCAGCTTCCAGTTGCTGGGGAGTCGTCGAGTCCTTTTCTCTGCCATTTTCTGCAGCCATTTTGTTTCCAGTCTTTCACCGCCAGCTTTCAGTCCACTTCTCCAAGCTGGTATGTCTTCAGCGATCACTTCCCACTGGTTGATTTCCACACCGAGGGCCACAAGATCCCGTTTTGCTACGCCTTTGAAATGCAGCATTGGCCGACCACGAGGTCTGGATCCGGTGCACAGTTCACTGTAAAGAATGTCTTCAAGGAGACGTCCGTCAGGCATTCTCCGCGTGTGTCCAAACCATCTTGAGCATCGGATTTTCAATGTGTCAAACAAAGAGCCGCTTACTCTACAGCAGTGCTTCTCAATTATTTTCTGTCATGCCCCCCCCCCTCTAGGAAGAAGAAAACATCTCCCCCGTGCGACTATAGATAGCATCATTGGTCTATGAATTTGTTGTAAGTACACCTCTGCATAACACTGTATCCTTATAAACGAGAATAAAAGGACGCGCGCCCCCTATTTGAGAAGCACTGCTCTACAGTAAGAGAAAGCCGAAAAGGGGGTAAAGCTCGAACCACTGACCCGGGTAGGATCTATGAGCCAGAATCTTACGCATTTCCACTTCAGAAGAGGGCCTTAGAATCTTCTTCTAGATTATAGTGTTATGATCAATGAAAATGTTGATGGTTGAAATAAAGGCGAAGCTCTGATTGGGAAGATGATACGCCCTTGTGACCGTGATGTCTATGCAAACAGTAGCAAAGATTCCGTTTTATTACTAATACTGAAGAAGAAAAGTTCTTTTTTAAGGAACGCAGCTGGAAACAAATGCGAAAGATCTTACACCGAATGTGAATAGTACAGGAAATGTTCGCTCAACTTGTACACAGGTCGACGGTAAATTCGTCGAAGAAAACTCCAAATCGGTTGAAGCACAAACTACATCAACACGTACCCGATCCATCTTACGCGAAACAGATTTCGAGACCGGTATGGTACCATCACACTTTCATGCCGCTTGCGACATTGTCCCCTGCCCCCATGTCGGTGATACCCAGAGGCACGGTGTAGTAAAAATATGCCCTTTACAAGAAGACAAGCTGAAATCTTCATCGTTCAAAAACCGAGTAAGGTGGACAGGACCGTCTGTTGCATCTAACGGATATAAAGACAACAGAAGCAGATCAGTGAAATCAAGTAGAAAGACCGTTGGTCGTGATGATGATGGAGAGATTGGTGCTGAAGGAAGTGGAGATAGGAGGATTGGCAGGATTGCCGAACAAATGAAATGTAACAGTTTAGGTACGGACGTTGACACTCACTCTCCGGAAAATGATGGAGAGGATAGCAAAGCTTCAGTTTGGGGAAGAGAGGATGGTGCAACCGACAAAATATCGGAAGCAATTGAGGGATCTGGACGACGAAAGAATGGCGCAAATGGGAAAATAGCAGAGGCGATCGATGAAGTTAGTATTGCTCATTCGTTTTTGGCCGCCTCGGGGCCTGGCAGTATTGTTTACCATGTAGCTTTGAAGATCCTCCACCGTTTTTAGCGGAATTTGCTGCAAACAAGCACTAAAAGAGAATGTTGATGACTCTTCTGACTTTGGGAATAGCATAAACAAGATATGTAGGTGGCCACGTCAAACGCGCTGCTTGTTTCTTTCAGCTGTAGCTACCTCGTCGTATTTTCTCTTTTTTTAGGCCGTCTCAGCAAATCTGTTCACTGCATCGTTATCGGACGGGTCGTTGTCGTCTTCAATTGAAAAAGAATGTAAGAAACAAAATGGCACTGGGAAGAAAGAAAGCCCGATCTTCATCGGTATGCAGTTATCATAATTTGATACTGGCATTGCTTGATTCAACTTGTTAGCAGGGAATCGCGGCTTTATTTTAAACCAAAAAGCAAGGAGAACGACCAGATACTAATGAATACGATCCCATTAAAAGACCCCACGATGATTTCATTGATACATTGATGACAATTCATAGTTAGACATTCAATGACATTAACTATCAAATTCAATGACTGCATCTGTTTTGGAGCGATTCTCAAACTCCATCATGGGTGTTAAAGGGAAAGAGATCAATTTAGAATTTTTAAAGTGGAATAAATAGCTAATAAGGAAATAATCGCTAAGCGTGACTAGATTGAAAGGTTCAAGCTTCAAGCTTGTGGCAGTTAAATTTCATAACCTAACTTGTTATGATCATACTTGTATCAATGCAATAAATTCAGTCGTTCTAGTTTCTTGTTTCAATTTGAATTTCCCTCACCAAATTAAACTATTGCAACATCTATGTTTCTCGTCGTTCTCCTTATCTTAATCTAATTGCTCGAAAAGTAACATAGAATACTTGTGATATATACATGTATACATATTTACATGTACATAGATCGTTTTATCATTTTCAGTACGAGGTACACTTATCATTATCAGTACGAGGTTCGCGAGCTCTGAGAAGCATTCAAAGAGGTCTTAAACTGCCTTTAAAAAAGACAAGTAGTGGGCCAAATAGATTTTCATTTAGAGGGGTGAAAACTTGGAACGGCCTATAAGCTGCTGCCAAAAGGCGCCGTCGATAAAATATTTTAAAGTAGCTATTTAGATATTTCTATTTCGATTCTACTTTTTTCCTTTACCTTCCTTTGGGACTAATATTGTTAGTAACACTTGTATTTTAATTCCTATATATCGCCATTTTGTCAAATTGCTTTGTAGATGGACAGCCCGTTGTAAACTAGCACTGCTGAATGGGTTGCCTTCCTTAAATAATTGAAATTTTCATGATTATTACTAGAATCATAGAAATGTTCTGAATACACAACTCAAATACCGTCCAGTTTTTCAAAATGAATTTGTAATACTATTTTTCACATAAAATTGACCCCAACCAAATGGTAGAGGAATAGGCCAATCTTTCTAACGAAACAGAAGAAATATTGCAACAGCCAGAGTATTCTTTTTGCCTCAATCATGCTCAATTGGCCCTCGTAATTAGCATCACAATGCAGTTGCTTTGCATTCTGAAACTCGATGCTCTTCGAGTGGTGACCTGGTCCTTTTTCCTCACGTGATGGCACTTCATCAATGCTAGACACGGATCACAGGTGGTCGGGTTCTCTTCTTCAAATGTGATCTTTTCTTTTGCAGATCCCGATTTATCTGATGGCGAGTTTCCAGATGACGATCTTTTGAAAATTCTACGTTTACGAAGGCAGAACTTTCTGATCGCTTTAAAGTGAGTATGTGAAACCTGCATTTGGTCCTTCAAGCCTGGATCCTTGTCTTAAACGTTTTGCAAATATTTTATGGCTTTTCATGCAATTTCTACTTATAATCCAGATGTAGATTTTACGACGCTGAGAATCCATGTTTACCTAGCAGTGTCTTTGTTCTCCTAGAATTCATCCCTAGAACATGTAATTTATGGAACGTCTTCCTCTTGCATTCCTGAATCTTACAACTTGCCATCTTTCAAACCCAAGATCAATAAACTTGATCCGATCTCTCTCTCTCCTCTTAGCCTTTCGCTTTCTTCTTTCTTCCCTTTTTGGGGCTTCGTATAGGCCACCATGGCCTTTCTCCAACAGATCTCATTAAAAAATATAACAATGGTTCCCTATGTTAGTTACGGTGACGAAATGTGAAGATCGTGTGGTTGGCCAACCTGCGTGAATATGAACTATTGTAATCATTATTGCGAAAGTCAAGCTGCAAGTGGACTTGGACTACTGACCCCAAGGTCCATGAGAAGTCCCTGTGAACTGTCCTTACGTGCTCAAGAATCATGATTGGGCTGTCTGTTGAAAAGCTTCTCAATCAACAAAGAGGAAACTTAGTCAATCAAATGAAATAATGGAGCACTAATTTCTCTGATGACATTTTCAAATGTTTTTTAGCGAAGTGGAAAACTTTTTGGAAGAGTTTCCTGATTCTGATGGTGGAGGTGATCATTCTTAGTTCTGTGGCATCTCATTGCGAGCAATTACCGTATTTTCATTCATAAATGTATTTACTGTTCGTTTGATTGTATATATGTATTTATAGATATAAATGATGTAACAGCAAATATGAGACTTTGAATCAATTGCAAATTCATTTTTTACAGTTGTTATCTTCCAGTCTTCCAATTGTTTTATACAGCATCCACGTCGAGGGTTCGATACCCGGTCGCGTCATACCAAAGGCTTGAAAATGAAACACGCTTTTTCCCTGCTTAGCATTCAGCACTTTGGGAAAAAGCATGGGAGTGAAATACAAAGTGTTACCAGATGGCCAGCCCCCAACTGTAGCATCCACTGTGCTTGCACAGCTATGTGGCTTAAATCATCATCCACCCCAAGAACATGCTATCTATGGAACGTCTTGTCTCTTTCTCGCTTTCCTGAATCCTATAACTCACCATCTTTTGAATCTAAGATCAATGAGCTTGATCTTATCTCCCTCTCCTCTTAACCTGAGCAGAGTGATCTCTCTCGATATCTCCAAGGCCTTTGATCGCGTTTGGCACAAGGGTTTTCTCGCTAAATTACCGATGTTTGGTCTCCATCACACTCTCATTAATTGGATTGGTAGTTTCCTCTCTGATAGGTCAATTGCCGTCAGAGTGGACGGCTTCCTCTCCAATCTGCACTCAATCAATGCTGGTGTACCCCAGGGCTCTGTTATCTCCCCTGTACTCTTCATTCTCTTCATAAACGACCTACTGACCCCTACGTTGTCTAGCATTTACTCCTTTGCTGATGATACCTTCCTAAGTTCCTCATTTTCATTCAATCCAAATGACCGTGCTTCCACCGATATCCAACTCCACAGAAACATTTCAGCCTCGCTTCTCTCCCATGATCTGACAGTTATTGAGAAGTGGGGTAAAGACAACCTAGTTTCGTTCAATCAAAGCAAGACGAAACAGGCTGTCATTTCACGCAAACGTAATCAAAACTTTCCACCTGTCCTCATGAATGGTGTTAAACTGGACACTTCAGCTTCTTTCCCACAACTTGGTCTTTCTCTTTCATCTAATCTCACTTGGAAAACTCACATCCATTCCCTTGCTAAACATGCATCTCAAAAGCTCGGTTTCCTCGCCAGAGCCCGCGGATTTTTCTCATCTTCTCACCTTCTAACAATATACAAGTCCCAAATCCGTCCTTCTTTAGAGTACTGCTCCCACTTCTGGGGTGGTGCTCCAAAATCTACTCTCTGTCTTCTCGACAAAGTCCAGTGCAAAGCCATTCGTCTCATCAATAATCCTAACCTCACCGAATCGCTCCAACCTCTTTCCCATCGTCGATTAGTTAGAGACCTTTCCATCATTAACAGATACTTTAACGGACATTGTTCTCAGGAGATCAGGGATATTATTCCAGTTCCTCTGAGGCGTGTCAGGACCACCAGAAGCTCAACTCATTCACACCCTTTCCAATTTTCACTGCCTAATCCACGAACTCTATCTCACAAGTCATCATTCATCCCAAGAACATGCAACTTATGGAACGTCTTGCCTTCTTGCTTTCCGAGTCCTACAACTTGCCATCTTTCAAATGTAAGATCATTAAACTTGATCTGATCTCTCTATCCTCTTAGCTGCTCGCTTTATTCTTTCTTCCTTTGTTGGGGCTTTGTATAGGCCACCATAGCCTTTCCTCAACATAACCCACTAAAAAAAAAAGAAAACAGCCTTCACTTCTATCTTTCTTCCTTTGTTGGGGCTTTGTATAGGGAACGATGTCAACAGCCTTTTCTTGATATTGAGATTGTTGAGCAGCCTCTGCATCAAGTAACCTCTTAACCGCGACTCATAACCCGCCAACATTCAAAGACTCAACCAAAGTAAACTTAGTTGCCGAGACAGATTTGGTTGATGTTATAAATTTAAGAGTGTTTCCATTGGCAATCGGTCAGGCTCATATGCTCATTTCACTTTCATCAATCAAAGCCATGGGAAGTGGGAAGGGAAGCCTGCTTGTGCATCATTTATTGTTCGTGTTGTGTACTGCGCTGGCCTAAATTAGCCCTCACGAGCGAGAACGCCAATAAGCAGAGAAAGATTCCGAGAGATAGAATGAGCAATACATTTACAGGACTTCTACGAACACTTAAGAGCACTTCGCCTGCTCGGTAAGCCTTTTGTTTGCTTTTAGTTTATCTCAATTTTCATTTCTACTTGTCATGGCACAATTTAATGTTGGCAATACTCATGGTGAATATATATGCGATGATGATTATAATTCTGCTTATGATAACTGTACAGAGACTTGCATTTTTTTCAAATGGAAGATAAACAAATGAGTAACCTCATTAAGTCTTTAAACGTCTTTAAAGAGAAAAATGCAAAGAAATTACTTGGAGACCTCACTCTGAGTAGTGTTGTTTATTGAAGAAACAAGGATATCACAATCTCAAACATTTAGAAATTTTACTGATGAAGTTGCTGAAGCTTCCCACACAGGCCTAACCTTAATATACTGCGCTCAGATCACTATCAAACAATGTACATATTCGTTTGATGAATGTTTTTATTGTTAATTTAGTCATGAGGTTTGGAAAAACCATCATTGCAACTTATATCACTACTCGTCATTGACATTGAGGAAAAATTGATGATCATGGTACCAATCATAATGCTAATGATGATTATTCTCTAAATTTTATGATTTTGATGGTATTGATCAACATGCCGATAATGAGACTTATGAAACTTTTGAAAAAGCTATCAGAAAATAGCAATATTCTAGTTGATATTCCCTTTGAACAATACCCACCATGCTGTAAAATGACTCAAATTTTATCCACTTCTGAATTTAAGAAGCCGTTCATGAAAATTATAGATCCAACTTTATTTCACTTTATTAATCCAAGCTAACTTGTACACAAAATTTTTTAACCTTTACTTTGTATAAATATGTTCACGTCACCAAAGATACCACGTAGATATCCTGCATTGTTCGATGAATGATGTTTGTATTCATGGCTATGTATGCATGGCTATGTGTGGCTATGTATGGCTATGTATGTATGGCCATGTATGTATGGCTATGTATGGCTATGTATATATGGCTATGTACGGCTATGTATGGCTATGTGTGTATGTATTTATGGGTATGCATGGCTATGTATGGCTATGTATGTATGGCTATGTATGTATGGCTATGTATGTATGGCTATGTATGTATGGCTATGTATGTGTGGCTATGTATGGCTATGTATGTTAGTATGTATGTCTGTATGTATGAATGTATGTATAAGAGTGTTATACTTTTGTTGAATCACAGATGATTCCTATCCAGATTTAATGAAAAAAGGCAACAATGGTTTCACTGTCACTAGTAATGTTTATGCACTGCTCTTATTTATTATTTATTATTTATCTTATTTATTTCATTCCTTTTCTATGCAACTATCATATTCAGAGAATCTATGCTGTTGTCATCATGTGAAATGGAATTGACAGAGGTATGTGTATATATTTTGACATGCTAATCGAACTAGGGAAACAATTTTTTTGAAATATGCATATATTGCATGTTTGATAGAAGACCAAACATTTGAAAAAACGAAGGTTTAACTTTCATAGATTCTAAAAGATTGATCAACTTTGAAAATAGAGTTACTTTAATGGGAGTAAACTGAATAATTTGATTGATCTGTTTGACACATGAATACTAATAGATTGTCTCTCTGCTTCATTTCCACTGAAACTTTTTTTGTATTGTTATGATTTGAACCATAGAAATATCCACTAAGCAGACAATGTTGCACTGCTGTGTTATGATTAGGATGATAAAAGTATTCACGCAGAAGTGCACATCTCTAGAAAGCATATGTATGCTGATTGATTGATTAAAAATGTTGACAGAGATAAAAGTGGTTTTTAGAAATACCAGAGTAGTCTTAACTCAAAGTTTTCAAAGAGCCTTGTTCAGGTAATTTCTTTTTTTGAACGTAACCTGAGCATTAGCATGACCTGAATGATCTGCATGTGCCATGGACGGATGATGATGATGGTAATGATAATTATAGAATCATATATAACTATATAATATATATGATAATGATAATAGTAATAATAGAATAACTTAAAAATATATTTTTTAGAAACTACAATTCACTAAGTATAGTTAAAATCTGCAATTATACACCTCTCTAGTAAAAGGTAGTGTATAACTGGCTATCTGCTTTGATACAATGATAAAGGAAATTAATGGCGAAAAGCTGTTAACAGAAATATAAGATAATAGAAAGAAAAAATGAATAAAATAGTTAAAAATCTGATAATTTTGCATTAGGCCACAATTTATTCCTCCTACAGAATACGTAGTATGTGCACCTAATAACGATGCTCACAACTTTCTTTATAATGTGATTTGATGCTTTTGGCCTAAATTGAAATCCTCAAGCATTGAAAGAAGTGAGTCAGAAGAAGAAGTAAGGCATAATGATAATAATAGTCATTTCAATCATTTCAGGATGGTACCTATTCAGCAGTGCTAGTTTGCAAAGGGCCGTCCATCTACAAACAAACTGATTTAACAAAATGGCAATATATAAGAATTAAGATACAAGTGTTCATTACTAGTAGAAATCCAAAGTAAGGTAAAAAATCAAATATCAGTGTTAGATGCTCTATAATGCTACAATGTTCTACCTATCTGTAATGCCAGGCATAAGAATACGGACATGTATTCCATTGCGACTGCTTATTTTCTGATTTCATGAAACAAAGCTTATTTCTCTCTCAAATTTCTTTTTATGGCTGCAGTTGATGCGCCAGATTGACATAATGGTTGAAAGCAAGCGAGTAGAATGGGAACAGCAACTCAAAGCAATTCATGGTCAATGTGAGCGAAAAGAAGAGAGAGATCTCCACAAGCTTCAAGAAACATTAGAGTTCAGAAACAAAGAGGTGTGAATTAAATCTTAGGATACATCATAAGCATTATTTTTGAGCCTCCTGTCAGGGATTGTGCTTTGTTATTCAGGAGAGAATAGTTCTTAAGGATACCTTACACATCAGCCGCAGTTCACCAAATGCTCAATTTCTTTATTTCATGTTTATAGAACAATATTTCAGTGTGTTTGAAACCTCTCAACCTCTCCAATGTTCTGTCACATTCATTTTCTATTTGCTTCATTTGGGCTGTTAGTTATCTACTTCTGATTTTCTATAATTTCTTTTTGACTATGATAAATATTGATAAGAAATCCACAAAACAGGTGGGACAGCTTCAGCAGACAATAGAATCGGAAGGAGATAAGCACAAAAAGATGATTTCTAGGTATGAAGAACAGCTTGGAAAACTCAAACTTGAGGTACTAATTAAGCAATATGCTATTCTCTTTCTGTTTTGGTTCATGTCATCTTGTCTATTTTTTTATGAGCTGTGATTCGGTATAAAACACTTTGCTACCTTTAAATCAATGCTGAGAGGCCAAGTGGCACGAAAAAGCTGAAAAATAATGATGATGATGATGAGATACCAAGTACTTCCAAGTTGAATAATGTTATCAGGGCAAGTTTCATGGTGTCATTTGGTCTCTGGGTACGGGCATGCCACTGTAGTGAACTTTCAAAATTCTTAGAGTAGTGCATGTGTGTCGGCGTTTATTTCAAGGATTTTTTACCATTGCACATATTTTGGCTTCCTAAATTTTTCATCACCACGCCCGTTCTAATATCAGAATGCTATGATCCAACCATTTCAACTTCTGAGGAACAGAAACTGACACACTTCTAAAATGGCTCTGTTAAAAAGTTATCATTGCACATATTTGACTGCGCAATTATGATTTGTCACTGCACAAATTGGTTATCACTGCACTTTCAAATAAACGCTGATGCGTGTTTCAATTTGGTTGCCTTTCCCATGATCATCTTAAGTCAATCAGGGAAGCAGTATATGCTGTTTTAAAACTGTGTCATGTGATGCAAGGTGTATTCAACACCTGCAGCCAAATCCATACAAATGAACTTTGATCAGTTTTCAATTTCATTAAAAACTTGTGCTTTATCTGGCTTGCATTGATTCATTGCTCTGCCTACAGCTGGACAATGTTAAAAGGAACTATGGAAAATTGCAGAGAAATTCAACCAAGCAGTCTGCAGATGCTGAAAAAATCAAAGACCAGGTGAATAATAATAGTAATCATAATTTGTAAACATCTCTACAGATTTTCTAGATCAGCTAAAAATAGCTTTTATATATCATCTAGTAAAAATCTTTAATACGATACGTATTTATTGAATGAAATTATGCTTAGATAACAGTACCATATTCCTATATCATTTTAGCACTGAGTTAAAGCTTAGCATAACAAGTTTATTGTAACAAAGAATCATGCTACAGTCATGTAGTTTCAGAGGTATATTACGGCAAGCAAATCCTCTGCAAATTCTAAGACACAAGACTTAAGACAGGGCATTATTACTATAATAATAATAATTATTAGTATTGTTATCAGTTTATTGCAGCGTTAAAGTATTTGACTACAGATGAAAACAAAACACAATTTGTAAATGGAATGTCTGTTTTTCTATAGTTAAATTCAGGACATGAAAAGCACCAGCAAGAAATGCAAAGGAAAGCTGCAGAAATTGAGGTAAAGCAATTTTGCTAGTTTTCCATTTGTCAATTCAAATTAAGTAAATCTCTTCAAAAGACAACATCAATTATAATGTACACACGTTTCGACAGGGTTTCTTCATCAGAAATAACATCAGCCATGATTTGTGATATTCTAAGAACAGTTTAATGATGATGATGGTGTCTTAGCCGGTTGGAGAACAACTAAAAAGGTTTTCGAACTTCCATGAACCAACCTTTGAAAAAGTAACCAACAAGTTGTGACTTATGATGTCATTATATGGGATTATTAACCCAACGCCTATCATGAAACTCAGCTGTGTAGCTTCATCAGCAGGGAACTGCTTCATTTGACTGCTGTCTTGATGCCAATATCTCCTTTGCCATTTTATCACTGAGATCTGTTGTATTAGATGCCAAAACAAGGTGATACTTTCCCCTGCAGTACTTGTCCCCTTCAAGAATTCCTTTGAGCTTCGTGTAGAACATAACAGCCTGTCTATCTCTTTCCTCTCTTGTAAGAAAACACATTGGGTCTCTCTCCATATCCAACATTATAAGAAGTGGGGTTGCATACTCCATCATGCAATAGAATGTCTCATTTTTGGATGAGGTGACCTTGTAGATGCTGTTTTTGTACACTCTCCTTCGGTTACCAGCACGGCTGATAATCTTCTCGTGTGTCTCAGAGACAAACTGTATGTTTGGATCTACGCTAGCAAAATTACCTGCACAGTTGCAGTCTTTTGGGATGACAATGAAGAGCTTGTGGTCTTCAATGTGGTCCCTGATAGGCATGCCATCAACTTCATTTTCAGATAAGTTGATTACTTCCATTATGCTGGGTAGAATCAACTTAAGGTAGCCAAAGTAGAAGCTCCACGCCAGCCCATCAGCAATGTTTTTTGTTGATGTTCCACTCATATCTGAAAGCTCAATGGGACTAGCTTGCCTCAGGAAAAGGAGGTAGGAGAGAAGTGGAACAAACCAAGTCATCATGAAAGCAACTTTGAGACAATGCCAGTCAAAAGATGGTGAATTCGTGCACCAGTTGTAAATGGCTGACAGGAGCAAAGTAGTTGCTATAATTGCATAGTCCTTCCATTGCATATTGAAAAAGCTGGCTTTGAAAGCTTTTTGTACACTTCCATTGTATCTATGATTAACCAAATGTTTGAAATAAAAACAAGTATAAATATGTCTGGTATTGGGTGGGTAAAGACTACTCATTGGTATGAACAACTACTCTGGCTTGCAAGGCATCAGTGCTTTGAATTCTGCTGCTAATGAGTACAATTGGGCATTGAAAAATGCATGCAAAATAGTGAAACCGTTAGTGATAATGGTGCTTAATGCATGTCACCAGTCTCCATTACCTTTGCTCATCTTGTTATATTTTGTTAAGATTATCTAACTACATAACTGCACGTGTACATTCAATGTGAGTTTCTCAGCTCTCAGCATCATTTCTCACTGCTTCACACTCAAAAATGCACTGAATGCATTTTGGGGAGATAAGGAATTATGAAATGAAGCTTTAGAAGTCAAATTTGTCACCAAACAAGCATTTTTCAGTTGCTTACTGGGTACACTAATATTTATGCAATTTCAAAAAAATTTGGTAACTTGTTAGATGACTATATTGTTCAAGTATTCAAGAGCATTGATTCTTTCATGAAAGCTACGAAAATGCCCTGTTTAGAGACAACTGCTGAACTTCACCTAGTTTTAGGCCGATGTTTTCTCACTGCCCTGTAAATGTGGAGGACGAGATACAAGAATTCAGAGCAATCTTGAAAATTAAAACGGAACAGAACGACGTGCTTGCTCGTTTCATTGCTAGTATCACACAGTTAGATAAAATCCTGTCAATATTCCGCACATTTCTGGTCTGCAGTGGTTACGTTCCACGTGTTTTCAGTTTAGCCATCGGTTGGGTTTGGGCATGTTAGCAAATGCTGCGTGTCTTGTTTCCTCCTCCCCCCCCCCCCCCCCCCCACCTTCCCGTCACTCAAAAAGAACAGCTAATAAAACAGTATTAGCATTTCCATCTTCTACAAGCAATGCTATCAAAACTCACCAAAGTGCTGACAAAAATTTTGTATCTTATTGTGTGAGTAATCTTTTTCAAATTTTGGAGAGGTTTTCCCCTTGTCACTGTGATTGTCTTTGATTGGTTAGGGTACGTCGTAGTTTCATACCTTCCCCTTTCCTATCTCACTTCCCCAGGTATGCTTCTGCTCTCAAAATGTTTGATTACCTTTTTTTCAAATGGAGTATCTCTCCAGCAAATATGCACGTGCATTTAACCATCTCTCCATATATAGCAGCAGCTATGCAGAAAGTCAACTCTCGATACTCAAAACTGCCCTCGTTGTAAATCAATATCCCAAATATTGATACTACTAGTAAGACTACGGCGAATATTTGCCCCATCTTTCCACTCTTCTCCGGAATTGATTCGAACCCATTTTTCCCTTCAAGAGCCATCTTTTTTTAAAAGAATCTTCACAACCCACATCGCTGTTGCCGAATCTAACCGGTTTCTTGGCAGCATTTAGAATTCTGCTAATCGATGGTTATCCCCCGTGTGGTCAGGGAAGTCCCCTTTAAGCATGGGAGTCCTGAAATGTTGACTTTTTCAGTTGGCAAATTGGATGTGACTCATTTACCAAGGTAGTTGTGTTGTGGAAGTCCACGGTAGCATGTGCAAAGCAGGACGAAAATTAGAAGCTAACAGGAGAGGACGATGAGATGAAGCTTATTGATTTTCGATTTGAAAGAGGGCAAGTTATATGATTCAGGAAGGAACAAGAAAGCAAGAAATTCCATAGATTGCACGTTCTTGGAATGAGAAGAATGATTTCTGGGATAAATAAATAATTTCATATCTTTATACTGGATGAAACACTTCAGCTTTAGATTAGCTGTTATCAATGTGTGTCCAGTGCTTGTACCCTCAGAGTTACTTCTCAGTACTCATTTACCAACCTCGGAAGGATGGACAGCTGAGTTGACTGTTGACTTAATATATATTGCTCCCGTGCGGGGAATCGAACCCAGGTCACGGCGGTGAAAACGCTGGATCCTAACCACTAGACCACACGGTAAAATAGTGTTCATAGATGAGGAAATGAGTTGTGTAAAGGGCGTGAGTGGGTTCAGGCTTTGAAAAGGCAGATTAAAGTTTAAAAGTTTGATAATATAGCATTAAAGTTTCTTAATTTTTCCACCACAAAATCTTGTACCCTTTTAGGCAGCAGTGAGACCCTCCTATTCATGAAGTCGATGTACTCGATTTCGAGCGCAGCAGAAACCAGAGACAGGGCTCTGAGTCTTTTCTAGGGAAATGGAATTCATGAGGTGGTTTCCCGTTGCCTTCCTCACCAATGTTATTTCCGTTGTGACACATACAGTATTCGAACTCACAACCCCTGTGTTAGGAGTCCGTTCTACAAATTAAATGACTTCTGATCCTGTCGGATTCTATGCCTCTTAATTCTCACTCTCTTGGGGGAACTTGGGGGAAGAAACGTGTTTTATTCTTATGTCTAATGAGATAATGGTCTCCATTGTTTTAAATATGAGTGAAGTGATTGCAATGGGACGATAGTTGAGTGGATTAGACTTGTCTCCTTTTTTTGGGATAGGAAAGACATAGGCTAGTTTCCAGGAGGTATGACACTTCTGTGGTCCTTGCTATTATTTTGAAGCTGTTGTTGGTTGTTTTGGAGCAGGTAAAAAATGCCGATTTTCAATTGATTTTATTCTTCTTGAAAGGACCTCGAAACGAAAGTTAGAGATCTCGAAACTTCTAACGAAATACAAGAGGCAAAACTAAAAGGAATGGAAGAAACGAGAAGATCTTTTGTAGAAAAAAGTGAAATTATGCAGGTTTGTCTAAATAAGTTTGATTTTATCAGAATGGCCTTTTAATGAAAATGACTTTTAAAATATCGTTATCATCAACACCATGATGGCATAAATGCATTGAATAAATGATTTCTGAAGTTCCTCTGTGTACTTTATCATACCATCAGAATTATACTATTCTCCTCCTTTTTCTCCCTGTTCTTCTTCTTCTTACTTTCCCTCTTCCTTTTCCTTTTCCTTTCCCTTGATGGCTAGCATTGGGGAATTATCAAAATTAAAGCAGCTTGTTTTGTCTGATGGCCTCTGCTGTTTGGGAATCAACTTTTGTGGTCTAAATTTTACTGTAAACGTTTCGACTTGCCAATTCGATTTCCCAGCCAAAAAGAACAAACCCTGTAAGAATAATGGCTGATTTAATCTAGTTGATTAAATCACCCAGTGCAATGAACATTTCGCTGTTTTTACTAATTCGGGTATTGCTTAAAACACGCACGCAGCAAGCAGCCCAAGCTCGTTGTGATTGAAACGTGACCATAAATATGAAATACTCCTAACAAGATTACAAGAGATGTGTCTTTTGAATTCTCGGCTTATAGTGAGATGTAGGCGACATTGAAACTATGGTTTACGTCAGTTCAATCTGCGCTTGGTAAATTGATGTTCTGCTTTCGTTAGAATCAGTTGTTAAGCTACCAAGGCCAACTGACGAGAAAGAAGCAATTGCTGGACAGCATGGAACAGAAACACGTCATCGGAATCGCTGAACTTGAGAACGAGGTATGCGTTATTGCCCCATACTCATTTTCAATCGAGACAATATGACTTTATTGTTTAATTATCTGTTAAACTAATCTATAACCGTTAATGTAGATTAGGATGAAGGTGGACGGTTTCGATATCTTATCTTCTTCTCGTGTGTTGCATGTTCTATTTCCTTCCCCAAACGTCTCTGTTCTTCGCCATGTCTCCCAGCTCTTCCTCGCCTCGCACTTCAGTTCTCTTCTTCATCCATCCCACCATCTTAATCCTCTGTCTTCCCCTTTCTCTCTTCATACCCGACGCAGTCTCTTATGATGTGCCGTTCGACCAACAAGCTGACTTAAAAGATGATTTCAGTTTATTTTCGCCAAATTTAGTCCGCTTGAAAATTCGTTTATTTCCATGTTAGATTTTGAGGCAAAGAGATGAGCTCGAAACACAAGCAGAAACCGTTAGAAGGTAGGACTTCAACTAAACAAATTGTTCAATGCCATACAAATAAAGAAATAATCCCTTTCCCGTATAAGAAACTCGGAAATTTGAGATTACTAAAGTTTCTTAAGTTTCCATGAGAATCGAGTGCTCAGAGTTCCTTAAAAATTTATTAAGTTTTGGTGGAAAATATTTTAGGCGTTTAGAAAATCTACCTTCCTTTGTGAGTATCGAAAACGAATGGATAAAGATGGTTGTCACAGATGTTTTATCAACAAGTAGCAGCAACTAGTTCAAAGATAATCATATCCAAAGTTGAACAACTTCAATCCAATCAATTGCCGCGATGCCTTCATGGTCGTCAGTGTCATCATTAAATGCAATCCAATGCTAAAATAAATGCAATGCTGCAGGTCCTTGAATGATAACAGACAGTTTCACGTCTGAGCAAGTCAACCTGTCAAAATATCCTTATTATCACTATTATTATTATTAATCATCATTTCGTTCATTTTCATATTGAAATAAGAAATTGTTGCAACATGTTCAATAAAATTGAATAAAAATTTGAAGATATGAAGTGTTTCTTAATCTTTTCGCATCAGTACTGAACATTTCTTAAGTTTTCACAACCCCGAGTACTGAGCTTCTAACATTTGGCTCGCGTGAAAAAGTAAGGATTGAGTTGTTTTTTAATGTTCCTGGAATGTTTGCAGCTGTGCCAAAAATATCGGCCTGAAACGTCGGTTTGAAATATCTGTCTGAAATATCGGCCTGAAATATCGGCCTGAAACATCGGTTTGAAATATCGGCCTGAAATATCGGCCTGAAATATCGGTCTAGCTATTCGGTTATACTTGGTTGACACGTAGACTTGTTTCAGATACTCTCTGAGTTTCTCTCGATATTGCTATACAAAGATAAGCATCGATTCTGCATCAATTGTCAATCTTTGACTCCATTTTAGTTTAAAGATTTCCCTGCAAGAAAGCAAATCGAACGAGGAAAGTCATTGGAAGGAGCAATCACTTTTGAAAGATGAAGTATCCAATCTGCAACGCAGTTTCCAGGTTTTTGCCTCCTTATTAAAGATTTAGTCAGTAGTTTTCTTCAAAAATGGCCCCTTTTTTATAATTTTATTGGGTTTTTCAGTAGCATTTGTGATATAATTTCACCAGATTAACTACATCTAAAAATTTGTCTTTAGAGGAAGGACCAGCAAATCTCAAATTTAGAAAAGGCACTTACACTCGGAAAGTCGAAGAAAAAACAGGAAAGGTAATTGGGTTTAAATCAAAGAGCAATATTCTAAATGTCTAATTTGATTTTTAATTCGGCCTATTGAGCGGTAGATCAGAGGAAATTAATTCTGACCAATTCAAAAAGCAAAATATTAGCCTCCCCGGCGGGGAATTGAACCCCGGTCTCCCGCGTGACAGGCGGGGATACTCACCACTATACTACCGAGGACCTGTTTAATGAGAGGAATATAGTATATATAATTCTCTTCTAGATGTTTGTTTGGGCCTTTTGTTAAATCTCTCAAGTGCTGAATCCGCTCGTGAAGTTGAACCCTTGCTGTCTCTAAATTTCATGTCAATGCGCTTTCCTTTGATTGATGCTCATTGCTAACATCAGTGATTTTTTCATTCTTTCTCTAGCCGATCCGTGACATTTCACGAGAATTCCTTGCTGGAAAAGTCTAAACAACAAGAAAAAATGTACTTTCATTTTCCGATTTATTCATCTATTTTTTGATCCTTTTCTTCCTCTGGATTTAATCCGTCGCCAATGGGTAAATTTTCAGGTATACTTTGCATGGGGGCAGCCCCTATTTTACCCCGGATGTACTTCCTGCTCGAAGTATCCCTTTTTGGTCATGCTTACAGTCGCCATCAAGACTGCATTTGATGCAAAACTCCAGTAATTTCCTTGTTTAAGAAACATTCTGTTTAAAGTCTCCGTTTATTCTAAATCCGAAGTTTTTCCTATCGAAGAGTCATGAGCAATTGAGCATAAAAGCCACATCAACTGCTTCTTCTAGCCTAACTGGATACAAAGATGAATGCAATCGATTAAAGAAAGAGTTGGCAGAAAAGGTTCATTCTCGCTTCTTTCATATCGATTTCTTTTAAATTCATTACAATTTCTTTTAAATTCATTACAATTTCTTTTAAATTCATTACAATTTCTTTTAAATTCATGACTTTGTTTACATAGCATCAAACTTCTGCAGACGGCGTAGTGCAAAATTTCTACCATGGTGACTCTCCATTTTACTCTGAAATACTTCTCTTGCTATCTGTTGTAAGATTTATGCACTTAGGGTTTTATCACTATCTATAGGTCTCCAAAGATGAACAAAGTGATGCGTCCAGTTCTGTATCGAAAGATATCGCGAAGGTGAGATTTGGTCATAGGTGTTTTTCGCTAAAGTTTTGTACCGTTGTTCAAAGCGCTTCGGTGTTGGCCTCCAACCTTTTCCCTAGAAATCGGACCTCGAAAGCAAGATTGTCCTGAAAACAATTTAATCTCGAGATTAAGTTGGTCTCGAAGCCAACTAATCTACAAATTATATCCTGCAAGTCATCATCATTCCTCCAAAGAGCATGCAATTTATGGAACGTCTTGCCTTCCTCTTCCTTTCCCGAATCCTACAACTCTTCCTCTTTCAAATCTAAAATCAATTAACTTGATCTGATCTCTCTGTCTCTCCTGTTAGTCTGTAAACTTCTTTCTTCCTTTATTGGGGCTTTGTAATTGCCACCATTGTTTTCCCCCAACATCTTCTTCTTCATGGGTCACGCCTGGAACAGACATCTACGACCATGGCACGCCAAACCTCACTGTTGTCACTCGTTCTTTCATGCCCTACATTGCATATGGTGTTCTTTGTTACATGAGTGTTGTCAATATGCTTAATTCTGCTCCTCTCTCGTTTTTTTTCCGCTCATTACTTGTTTTTCCATCCCATCTTTCATGCAAGTGTTTCCAAGGAACTTCATTTGTCTCTTCCTTATGGTTCTTATGAGGATCTTTTGTATCCTGCCATTGCAGGACATAACTCACTGAACCATTGTTTCCAAACAAGACTCCCAACGCAAATTTGGAAGCCAGAATATTCTCCTAAAGCTAGTTTTTGAAAATAAAAAGTAGTATCGCGACTACGTTAGCCTCGGTAGAATTCGGTATCGAAAATAAGTTCGTCTCAGAAGGAAGTTAGTATACAACCTAATTCAGGCCCAAAGTGAGCTAGCTTGTAAATTAACTAGTCTCGTAAACAGGTTAATCTCAATGCCAATCTACACTCTGGGAACTTGCTTTGTCTTCCTGTTTAGCTTCATGCCCTTCTTGATCAACGGAAGGGTGAACATGGTGCTGAATTGGAGGGCATGAGAATACAAGTGAAGTCGCTGATAGAGGAACTGCACAGGAGGTAATGATATGCAAAATATTAGATGATTTCCTCCCTTTTATTCAAATATACAAGACATTAAGTAATTTCCTTTTATCCGATTGGTTTATAGTATAATCAACACCCTAAGAATTGCAATTGCAATCTTACACAGTGGCATTTGATATTAGAATTGGCACCGCATATTCGATTTGAGCGTGTGGCAACCAGAGACAGATTTGCAAGTTTTATCATGGGAAGTGGATTTTTGCGAGGTGGTTTACCGTTGCTGTCTTCACTGTTAGCGTTTCTATTATGAGCCGTAGTGGATTCGAGCCCACGGCCTTCGCATTTTGAGTTCCCGCTTCTCAGCCTCTACGTTATGGAAGAAACATGTATAGCAGGACAAAATAGCCCCTAGCGCCGTTTCGTTTGAATCAACGCTGTTCTGCTTTTCTGGAAAGGAAGAAGAAGCAGAAGGAAAAGTGCACTGCTTTCATCGGTTCAACATTGCTGTCAGTTTCGTTCTCACAGTGGCCTATTGCTGTCATACCAATCATCAGAACTGTTATGATACGTCCGAATGACTCATCTTGGTTGACCGTACTACTACTAGCCAATGAGAAAGACCAAGTCCCGGTATGAGAACAATGATGATGATGATGATGATGATGATGATGATGATGATGATGGTGATGATGATGATGATGGTGATGATGGTGATGATGGTGATGATGATGATGATGATGATGATGATGATGATGATGATGATGGTGATGATGGTGATGATGACGATGATGATGATGATGATGATGATGATGATGATAATGATGATGATGATGGTGATGATGATGATGATGATTATGATGATGATGATGATGATGATGATGATGATGGTGATGATGATTATGATGATTATGATGATGATGATGATGATGATGGTGATGATGATGATGATGATGATGATTATGATGATGATGATGATAATGATGATGATGGTGATGGTGATGATGGTGATGAACCAATGAGAAAACGCTTTGAATAGTTCTTTATCTGTCTAATTCAGTCCTCACACGTGTGCTGGAACCCATTGGTTGGTAGTTGGCTTTCTTGCTTAACTCTTTCACCGTTATATAACCCTAGGAAGCCGATCAGTTAATTTTGGAACCTGAATATAGAAATAATTTAAGACATTTACGACTGCTACATTTTATATGGATGAGTTTACTTTTCTTCAAATTTTTCTTTGATTCCTATTTCAGACAGGGCCCTTACTGATAACAGTGCTTGTAGTACTGACAAGGTTTACCCTGTATAAATATTTCCATTATTATAATCATTATTATTATTGTTATACCTGTAGTTAGGCCAGTCGAATGTAAATTACCTACTATTAGAGAGATTTGATTCATAGCGTTGATTCATAACTACATTCTTCTTTGCACAAAAAATTCGGGAACTCAAAAGCCATTTTTATAGCTTTGCTGGGATTTGAGTCATTTTGAAATTTAAAAAAAATGAAAAGAAATTCATCATTCAACTTCTTCTTCTAGATCTTTCATTTCCACCAATCATCAGTAATTTTCTTGTGCGAGATTCACATTTTCATTCTTGCTTATAGAGACGCTGCACTCGCCAACATGAGCGAAAGAGCTGCTAGGATGGAGGAGAGTACACGAGATCTAAGCTCAAAGCATGATAAAAAGGCAGCCGAACTTCAGGTTGAATTTTTGTGATGCTTAACGAAGCTTTCAGTGATAATTAAATGCCAATTCCTCTTGCACGTGTTCGCGTTGTGGCGTAAGTCTTAGTCGAAGGCAATGGAAGTTTTGTCGAAAATGTGACCCTGCCTTTATGTACAGGGTTGGACTAAGTATCTTTTATCAAAGGGAAGCAAACATAATTGATCTAAATTCGCTCCATTACCCTGCTCAAATGGATCGAAGAAATCACATAATTTTTGTCTCGTGCACACGAGAGCAGTTCTACCCTTGTAAATCAACTCTGAATGAAGGACTGCCCTCCTTAATAATGATAATTACGAATCTCTATTCTGGCTTCAACGTTTCAACTTCGAATAAGCTGTTATGAATGTGTTGCCAGTTCTTTCATGTGCAAAATGCCTTGAAAGGAGTGCCCAAGAAGCTTTTGAGGAGGGAGGGAGGGAGGGAAGGAAGGAGGGAGGGAGGGAGGGAGGGAGGGATGGATGGATGGATGGATGGATGGAAGGAAGGAAGGAAGGAAGGAAGGAGAGAGGGATGGATGGAAGGAAGGAGGGAGGGATGGAAGGAACGAAGGAGGGAGGGATGGAAGGAAGGAGGGAGGGAGGGATGGAAGGAAGGAGAAGAGGAAGACGGATTTGAAACTACGCAACAGCGTCGAAAAGATGTTCGGTTCACTAGTGGAGACCAGATGGTTGCTTCTGCTAGAGAACTGCTATGACAAGAATTCTTTTTTTTTCTTTTCTTTATACCTAGGATTTTACCTAGATGACAAAGGCCAACATTTGTACACTGAGAAGCTTCTTGCTTATCGAGCAGTGTCCAGGTCCTTCCTCTAGACATGACCACACGTTGTGATTACTACGCCTGCAATCACAAAGAGCTGACGACTTCCCTAATTTTGATTGAAAGCTTAGCTGAGTTTCGTAAATTCGAAGCACTGACCATAAGATCAATATGCAAGAATTATACCACTGAGATGTCCTGACACAGAAATTTCAAGACGCCACCTTGTGAATAGACTTGTCTGCTAACTTACTGACTGGCTCTGATTTACGTATTTTCCAGTCAAGATATAAAAAATTGATTGTAATTATACTTGGAATACCTTCCTGCATTTGACGCAGTCGTCATTCTTGTAATTTCCCTTCCTCGGTGCAACAGCATCAATGCCTTTGAAATATTAGGGGGTCGTGGTTTAAATGATATCCGCCGAGTGTGTCAGTTAGGATGCAGTCTTTTTACCACTGACCCATTTTTCATTCATCTGTTTTGGCATATTTTCGCGCAATTTTCAGCTTTTTTCGTAGCAAATTATATTTCAATGCACCTCACTTGTTTTTGCAGGTTGCCAATGCGCAGTTAGAAGCATTGAGACTTGAGAATCGACACTTGAGGGATAGCTCCATCCAGGACCATCTTTCAATAACAGAAGTGAGTTACGGCACATGACTTCGTCACTCTTCCCTTCATTCACTTGAGTGAGAGGACATCCACGTGACAAAGATGTCTTTGTGTCATTTTTTCAAACTTCATTCTTTTATCGAATACTTTAAATGTTACAAATACAAATCTCACTAAAAAGGTAACTTGTATTTCTCTGGCTTACAGCAACTGACAACAACAAGAATATAGAAAAAGAAATAAGTCGTATTGTTAAGTAAATATTGATTGATAAGGAAGAAGTTCTTGGCTTGACCATGGTTCGTTTCTGGAGCAAAAGATTAAATAAATGATGTGGATAATGATGGAGGACATTTTAGTTAGCATATGATTAAGATGACTTTTGGTTAAGATTTTTGCTAAAATAGAATTAGGATGAGGATTTTGGTTAAGATAGATTTAAGATGATGATAATAATAGTAATAATAGATGCTGATAATAGTAATAATAGATGATGATGATAATAATAGTAATAATAGATGATGATGATAATAATAGTAATAATAGATGATGATGATAATAATAGTAATAATAGATGATGATGATGATAATAGTAATAAAGCGTATGCTTGGAACGGCTTGCATACTCCGAAAAGTCCTTGATGTCCAATGAATTGAAGGAAAGAAAGGAAATTTTAGACAGAAAAGAGAATATTGAATTGGTATGGACAAGAAGGAGACAGCTTATCATCTTAGGCCACAAGAGGTGACTTGATGAAAAGATTGAACAATCCAGTGATAACACTGAATGCCGTGTGAAAATCACGATGAAGTGAGTCTTTATACAGAAGTTTAAACTTCAGCAAGAAGTGCTGTTGTCAGTGTGTGTCCAGTGTCAGATTCTCAAGATGTTCATTTCTAGTCCATTTAATTTAATTTTTAATTTCGAATTCATTTAAAATGTTCAACAACTCAGAAAAAATAAAACTGCGATACTCGGTTTCAAGCGTTGCAGAAGCCAGAGACAGGGCTCTCAGTTTTTTCTAGGGAAGTGGGATTTTATAACATGGTTTCCCGTTGCCTTCCTCGCCAATGGCGTTTTATTGTAAGGCATGGAGGAATCGAACTGACAAATCTGCATCGTGAATCCGCATGCTTAACCACTACACCACGGCATCAACAAATCATAGAATTTAAAAATGCGCCAAATTGGCTGGTAGAATTATAGTCACATCACGAAGCTGAGTAAGGAAGAGAATCAATACGTAATGAAGAGGGAAAATTGTACGATTGGCTTACTTCCTTAAGCCCAAAGAAGAGACCTCTCACTTGATGTTCAAATCGACAAGAGAGTTATTCCAAGTCAAACATTTAAGGAGATTCATTTTGAAAGGAGGCAACAAAGCAATACAGCTTCTTACATTCTGAAATCATTAAACTTACAAGTCTGATGAACATTTAATCCAATGATTGATTCATATTTATGTATGTCATTGCAATTCACGTGATCTCGATTGCCATTTTTATAGGTATTTCTTATGCGCGTCATCGACTGACAACAGTATACTGACTGACAAAATATACTGACAAAATATACTGACAAAATCAGCCTGTACAAATATGACAGATTGCCATCATTAGTTTTTTCTTACCAAGTATCGTTATCTTCTAAACGATCCATCATCGAAATACCGCCAATGTTAAATTTGTTAACTTTTCAATAGGTTCCCTTGGAATCTCTCGACAGTCTTGCGATTCGTTCATTCAGATGTGTAGCGATTTAACTATTAACACAGGACATACTAACTATGTTGTTAATAAATGGTATATTGATTCGCACCATTTATTACATATTCTGCATGCGTAAGAAACCCTCGACTAGCCCAGATCTTCTGTCGCACTAACAGTTTTCTTTCCTCCTTTAGCTCTTCTTGTTAAAACCATACACCCTTCTCTGCTTCCTCTTTTTTTGCTCACTAGAAATGCCTGTAATAAGATCAGCCGAATACAAATTACCAATCATTAGAGAGATTTATATTTGTATGTTTAGGTTGAATAAAATTCATTATTATTGAACCGTCTCCATCATAATCCACACCATTTATTACATCTGTTTTTGTCCTTTCGCTCTTGTTGAAGTCATGTACCTTTCTCCGCTTATTTTGCACTATAAATGCCTGCCATCAGGACAGCAGAGTACCAGTTGCCTTCCATTACAGAGATTTGTATTTTTATGTTTAGTTTGTATATCAAAATGACATTTTGAAAAAGATTATCATTATCATTATTATTGCAGTTGAAAAACAGCAATCTTTTTGCAGGATCTTCGAATGTTTGAGACGCATATTGTTGACACAGAGACTTCAAATGCAAGAATTATTGCCCAGTTGGAGGTTAGTTCCTTTGAACGTCTCGAAAACTTTGATGTTTGCATAGCTTACTTAAAACTTTAAAAGTTAACACATCCACTACTTGATTAGTTACTCTGATATAAGAATGTATTGCTTAAAAACTTAAACCTTAAATTCTGCTCTTTACTTAGCAATTAAGTTGGTTGCGACTCCACCCACCATGATTGACCACAATGATGATGATGATGAGATGATGATAATGATGATGATGATGATGATGATGATAATGATTATGATTATGATGATGATGATTATGATTATGATGATGATTATGATTATGATGATGATGATGATGATGATGATGATGATGATGATGAAGTGATGATGGTGATGATGATAATGACGATGATGATGATGTACTGCTTGTTGTAATGTTTTGGTTTGACTTAAGTTAATCTTATGCCGCAAGGCGATAAAAAAGAAGAAGAAGAAGAAGAAGAAAAAGACGATGATGATGATGATGATGATGATGATGATGATGATGATGATGATGATGATGATGAGGCTCCTGTGTCTCTTATATGGCGTCATCTCAGATCATGCATGACTTGTTTTATGTACAGCCTCTGTTTTCATTATAGGATGAAAACAATCTTCTAAAATACGAAGTTGACACAATGAAGAACGAAAAAGACCACTTGGCATCGGATGCTCTCTCCGCAAGGGAGGCGGAGACCCAGCTATCTGTTCGAAGGTATATGATATGTAGCAACTTAGGCCCTTACACTCGCCTTACATGCACTTATTTCCTACTTTTTTTAATGTTCTTTCGGTCACTGAGCTTTGAATCAATTCCAAGTGGCTTCAGTTGGTTAAGCAACCTTGTCGTTATTTCATTGTTGCTTTTCTCGTTGTATTTTGCACTAAGCTGTCTCAGATTCTAGCTGTTTATATTTCTTGATGCAGAGTAAAGTTTTGGAATTTCAAGTCTCATCCAAGGTGTGGACTAGCTGACCAAGCGTCCTTGCCTGCTTTGGATGAGACAGCAGAATGTAATACTGTTTGTGTGCTCTTGTTTCATAATCTTTTAATGTTGATGGAGAAAAGGCCCTTGTCGATAATTTTCCTCCATATTGATCGTTGATTAAAGAGAGCTGGTTTATGAATCGAATCGATCACGTGTCTAATGTGCTGAATGTTCCGTCCTCGAGACACGATCTTTCCCGTCTTTGGATGCATTCTCTCTGTCCACCCAACAGCAAACAGGTACCTGGTGTAAAGCTGAGCGAAAAGAGGGGTTAAGAAAGGAACTGGCTTCCCTGCCCCACAGTTTCGTGGCTCAGGACAGCCACTCTCGAACTAGGCGCCCCCAATCCTCGTTTCTAGTTTGAGAAGCCACTGCATCATCTTTGCTAACGGTAGAAAACAAGCCAAGCTTGAGCACAAATACCATAGTAATCCCCGCGTCCAAAGTTTGATTTGTGCCTTCTGCTAGGGGTCTTTCTCATCCTCAATAAGGATCATTATAGTCAACAGCGTTCTAGGATTGACTGGCAGCTGTCACAACTATTTGCGACTTTTTTTCAAGTGGGGATGATTTTGGAGACAGAGCAAGCGAGAGGATAACATCTTTGCAAGACAGACTGAACGAAAGCGTTAGCTATTATCAAGAAAAATTAAACGAGCTCAGAGCACAGAACCAAAGTTTAAAGACAAATGGTAAGATCATAAAGAATTTGAATCTAGTATGATGATAGATTGTGCTTCTCTTCAACCAATTTTTATTGCGCATAGGTCAGCGTAGGCAAAGACGAACACATCAACTAATTATGTGATAGCGCGTAGGACACAAAGCTCCGTGGGAAGACACTTGCCCGCAGATCCCATGTTTAGTTGTTCAATCCCCAGCTTCAGACGTCTTTTGTCATTAAAGTGGGGGGAGTGTCGCTAGCTTTCGCTAATTCTAGACGAATCTCATCACGAAATTTTTTTCAATGCCCTGAAATCTATCTTTGCTTATCAGATAGAAAGTATAGTGGAAAACTTTATGATCAAATAATACTGTAAATAAGTTACCACCGGCTGAGAAATCATATATTTGCGTGCCATTAGAAGTAAAGATTAAGCATTGATATGTAATGCTTCCTTAAATACACATTTACTTTATATTTAATTAGCACTGAGAAGCTTTTTGCTTATCGAGCAGTATCCAGGTCCTTCCTCTTGATGTGACCACACCTCGTGATTCATACAGCTGGAATTACAGAGAGCTAGCGACCCTCCTTACTCTAAGTTAAAATTTAGTTGAGGATGGATTCGAACCAGTGAGCATGAGAACAATGCGCAAGAATCCTTCCATTGAGCTATCCTAACAGTTTATGATTCTGACGGCTCTTTAATCTTCTTTTTGAACATGTAATGATTTGGATGATAGTTAAACACGCCTTCGAATGAATGCGTGGGCAGCTTCTGATGAGACGACAAGAGTGTAGCCTGCGCTAGATCTTTCCACGTGAAGCAATGTCATCATATCGTGTGTTGCTAAGAAAAGGTCAGCTGCACTTTCACTTCCTGATTTGTGTTGGTTTTCTGCTTTTTAACCTAGAGTTCAACATCTACTCAGAATCTAGGAAAGGATTTTCCTTGCATGGAGGGAATGGAATAAATTTTTTGTTGGTTGCTCCCATGCAGAATTTGAAGTCTACGTCCTGTGAAAATAATGATGAAGTAATAATAATAGTGGAAACCTTTCATTAGAATTCAATTTAAACTAAATTAAAACCTCTCTAAGGCGTAGGTAGTTTGAAATTGGCTTGCCTGGCTTATGATTTACAATGGAAAAACTAATACAATGGGAAAAGAACAAAAAAAAAGTTAATATGTACATGAAAGATGGGTATTGAATCGATAGAATGGGGCAGGTCTAATAGGGAAGAAGGTTACGATTGGTCCAAATTCTGTTTCTGCAGCAAAAGATGTAGTAGGTGGTACAAATGGTTATAGTAATGAAAATACATACAGTTATTATTATCATTAGTTACCATATTTATGCAGGATAGCCTTTTTAGTAAAGCTGTTACTGCTACCTCAAGTCCTGTTAAAATTGAAATTTGTAAATAAAAGGATCAAGCTTACAAGAGATGAAAGGGAAAACTGTATGGGACTTGATACCAGTCAGATTCTGAATTGAAAAACAATATGTGTTTATTTAACTTAAAAAATTTGCAAAGTAGTTTTCACTTCTGATGTCACTTGGTGGTTGTTGTAAACTGAGGCCTTGGTCCGCTTGTGGAAAATAGTCTGGAAAGTTGTGCAGAAATTTGGACGAAATTCTTCGAGATATATATATATATATATTTATATATATTGCTGTTATTTTGCTAACAGATCAAGAGGAGATTGAGGTTGATCTGCCTGTGGATAAAAAGAAATCATCAGACAACGGAGAGCATGTTCAGCGATTCATATCAGGGGTCAATGATGATTTTAATGAAGATGGGAGAGATCTATCGAACTTCCTTGAAGTTTTAAAGGTATGTTTAACATCTAAGTGCATTACCTGTAGTGGCGCTGTGATGTAGTGGCTCCACATGTGGACTCTAGTATTTCTATTAGGAAGCGTGCAGGATTCGACCAAACAAGTCCTGTGTTATGAGTTTGCAAACGTCAAGGCCGGTTGATACAAAAGAATATTCATGAAGAATAGTAATATTATAACAAACACGTGTTATTCTTGTATTGTTCTTCCGTGCTATGGCACATGGGTTGCAGGCTCGAATCCTACATGTGTCACAATAAAAACAGCTAATTGGTGCGGAAGGCGACGGGAATACACCTCATAAAGTTCACTCCCCTAGAAAATGCACAGAGGCCTGTCTCTGGTTTCTGCTACGCTCGAAATTGAGTATGCAATGGAGTTACCTGTCAGCGGTAGATGGCATCGTGATAAGACGGTGATTCAGAATTCAAAATGGAGGTATTCGTATGTGTGGTTTTGCTGCGTGTTCTACGAAGTGGTGCCCTAGGAACATGTCTCAACTAGAAGTTCTATAATCTATAAAATTCGTCGCCAGAATACGTGGAAGAATGATGCAAGAATAATTTATGTTTGTTGAATACATTGCTATTTTTCATGAATATTTTTTCGTGTCAACCTGCCTTTACGAGTGCAAATTAATAGCACAGGAATTGTTGGATCGGATTCTGCATCCTTCCCAATAGAAACGCTGTCGGTAAGAAAGAACATATGTGACCTCGTGTTGAAAATTCACATTCCTAGAAAAAGACAGAACCCGACCTCTTGTATATGCTAAACTCCAATTCAGGTATGCCATGCTGTGTGTTTCAAGCATTTGCTAGTTGGCATAGTGGTTGGGACATGCATCTGCTCTGCTTAAGGGCCTTTGTTCCAGCCAAGTTTGCCCCCTTCTGGATACCCTCTATCCACCCACCCAGTAGTAATTGGGCTCCTGCCATGAAGGTGGGAGCAAAGTTTGCGGCAGTCTTTGCCGTAAGCGGTTCTGCGCTCCCTTTTTCCAATTTGTAACGAAGCTGATTGTCCCCCGGTCTTTTTCATTAATCTACAAGCATTTACAGAAAACTTAAGAAATGATACGAAAGGGAGCAAAATATCATGACAAAACCGAGACCTTTGCATATGAAACATGCAGCGAAACTGGAAAGGAAAATATAACCGCAATGAACAGCATACCGAAACTTTTAAAAGAAAATCGGACGTTTGTACAACTTTTGAATGTGAATTCGATCAAAAACATTTCGACGCGTTTAATATACAATGAATTTGATTTATATTTTGCTTTTGTGGTATAGCTTCGCTGTGAGAATTCTCAAATTTTACTCGAACGTTAACGGTTCATCCCCTAACTTTTAACTTCATCAGAAGGATTGATTCGAGTCGCTTAATTTATGTCGGAATTTTTATTTGAATTCATGATAATTTATGATAATTTATGATAATTTATGGTGATTTTATTGCTTCGATAGGACGATAGCGTCACATCAAGCAGTCCTGGATCGAGAAGACAATCAATCACCAAAGACTTCATGAACGAAGAAGACAGGAGAGAAAAGGAACTGCAGTCTTTGCTAAAGTCAAGGATTGTGGACTTAGAACAGAAGACACATGCTGCTATAAAAAAGTACAACCTTTAAACATGGTTTTTAGTTTTAATTCAATTTTGTTTCACCTATGTTTATATGTGTTTCTAAATGCCATTTTTATAAGATGTTTTCACCATATTGACAAATAGTATTTTTATCTAATATTCGAAATTAATCTTTTTCTTCCTAACCCTGCGTCTGAACTATGTAGTATTACGCCTTGCGTATGGTTCTCCTTTGGTTGATACTGCTGGTCGCCTTGTCAGGATTTCAAGATTCCAATTTTATGCATTAGGTTGGCTCAGTGGTGAAGGCGCTTGATTATGGATCCTATGGTCAGTGGCTTGAATCCACTCTCAGCTAATCATTCATTCAGAGTGAGGAGATTCGCTAGCTCTCTGTAATTCCAGGGATATTCGAATCTCAAGGTGTGCTGTCATTAAGAGAAATGAGCCGGACGCTGCTCGAGAAGCATAACTTCTCCCTTCCCTAAATTCTGGAATCTTATCATGGCATCACAACATCAAAAAGGACGCTATTCGATAAGCTTTGATTCTTAGCGTCCTTAACCTACCTTCGATTGCCAGGAAGAATACGCTAAACGAACATTGCTATCGATCGCTAATCACTTATCAAGAATCATTCATCGTCAACCACTCGTGTATCATCATCCAAAGGTCAAAGTTCCTTCCCTCACCATTTATGGTGAATAGGGTGGTATCCATCTCTTTTTCATTAGCCTTTGGGCCACACAGCTATGCAAGCACAGTGAATGCTACAGCCAGTGTTTCACTGCCATGCTCTTTCCCGAAGTGCTGAATGCTAAGCAGGGAAATAGCATGTACCATATTTTCGAGTCTTTGATATGACTCGACCGGGTATCGAACTCCAACCTACCGCGTACAAAGCGAGCATTCTACCACTGGACCACGGATGTGGATATCATCATTAACCAATCTCAATAGCGATATCATTTAAGAGAATCTAAGCGAGGCTAGCCCGGCTTCATCTCGTCTGACCGAGCTGGCTCGGGTACCCGGGATAGCCCACCTCCATGTCAACAGGCCTAAGTCTTTAAGTAGAACATAAGAACATCGCACGCCCAGTCAGTCGATTATGTAACAAAAAACACCCCATGTTCACTCACAATCAACCAGCAAGCATTGCAAGGGAAAGAGAAATTGTCGTGTTTACTTTGTACGTGGAAGCATGAAGTCCATCACACAATGCATCCATGATGAAGCGTAAACCACGGACCAAGATCTTTGATCTGCTGTCACGTCGTGTCGAAAATCGACCGCACCACCTCGCAAATGCTCATCGGTTTTTTTCTCAGTTTTTCTCTCCATTTAACTCTGTCATCAGCCTCTCATCATTTTTCCCATTCATACATTTAGTTCACTATCGACCACATCATGCACTGCGAACCTTCCATGCACAACAATGATAATTATGCAATGTGAGAGTGTTGTGGAGGAGCAAAGGAAAGCGGGAGTAGACTGGGGAAGAGTTTCGAGTGTCAGGGAAGAAGAAGCATGGTTTTCATTGATTGTAATTTATGTGATAGCCAGTTGGTGAAAATATAGTGGAAAACAGAAAATCGGAGAAGTGTCTTTTATTTCGAGAATCTAAGGATTTGGAGACATGCGGCTTCTCCACAGCTAATTACAATGGCAGTAGAATGCTAGTAACAGAATAACTGTAACAATAGTAACAGTAATTATTATAATAATAGTAATAATGTTAATAGTAATAATAATGATAGTAATAATGATGCATATGCGTTCAACTTCCCTACTTTACCAGGAATCACAAATAAAAGTCAGCTATTACTTAATGTATCAACAGTCATTGATCCGTTCATAGTCTTGAATCCTTCGTGGTGGCTCTCTCTGGGCTACTTTGCACGCTGATGACTGCACCAACAATTACCTTCAGCATCAGTGTGAAGTACCCAAATGCGAGGTAGAGAAACAATCCCTGGAAAGTCACGATTACCGTGTATACATACTTCACGAATATACTTGACACGAATCCGTCGATGAAAGCCATTATCCAAGCCACCCCCACGAGCACTGCTATCTTCATTGCGAGTAGACTGAGAAGCGTCTCCTTCCGGTTGCTACCTGTTAGATGGTTGGTTGAGCGTCTAAGTATCCGGATGTCATGGACCGTGTAGCAGAGCAGCGAAATGTTCACAGACAACAGCAGGGCGATGGGAATGACGAAAGCGAACAAATTCGTCCAAAAGCCAACTACAAAACACATCCCATGTACGCCGTATTTCGTCACTCTCTTTTCGGGTATGTCTAATGCGAGACAGACCACCACAGCCACCGTAGGGATGCCAAATGCTACTAGACAATACACCCTGAAGCGCACCTCTTTCGCCGCTGAGCTGACTACCTGCAGTCGGTGGAACGTTGTGAAATAGTCGTAAGCCAGTGCTGACATCCATAAGAAAGCACACAAGAAGAGCCAATGAAGGAGGATACCGAGTGCGATGCAAGCAATGCGTTCATCGCTCAAGTATGAGACAAGAATCTGACTGCTATTCGTGCCAATGAGAGCCAATGACAGACATATTGTGCTTTTGCCCGGTACTGTTTGGCATTTGTCTAAAACGACGTACGTTATGAGCAGAAAAACGAGACAAGTTATGCTGACGACGTTGCCGGTTAAGCTTACGATGGACAGGCTATCATTATGCGACTGGGTTGTATGCAGGCCATATTTGTAGTTGCTTGCGTTTCGTGCCATCGTTGACGTAACACACATGAGCTCGTTGTCATCCAGACTTCCTCCGCGTCTAATGCAAGACCTGAGAGAGCAAAAGAGGATGTAAATCTTCAACAACAGCATTATCCGGAGATACCTATTCTACTTAAATTTTTGGAGTGGAGTGACCCTACCTAGGCTTGTATTTGCGTTCAGGTTAAGAGGAGAAGGGGAGGCTAGGGAACGTGACGCAAGCGGATATTGAAGTTTGTGGCAGCATTTCTTTTAAAAAGCTATTCAATATAAACATCAACGCACGAATTTTCCAGAGGTGTGATAGAAAGTCCATCAAAGTGTCAGGAATTCATAAAAATACAAGAAACAGATATTAAATCCCGTCGAAAACGATTCTCTAGACGATGGGAATTTTGGTATAAAAGCCCTTGCACATTGTATACATAGAGTGAGATGTGTGTACCGTTGGTAGCCAATCATAGCTGCTCTTGCAAGAACTTTGATGGCCAATAGCAGATATTCAGTTACATGAAGCGTTCGTCTTGATGCGGGTATGAACATGGTTCGTGATGTCATGTTCTTTTCTAAGCTCGAACACAAGCGAAGCATGTTTCCAAGCAACTGGATTCTCGTCGATTTTGATAGATGGCATGGCGACATCGCATCATCCGATGATCCACAAAAATTCTGTGTCTCTGCGAGCAACTTCTTTACATGCTTGCAAACGTCAGATTCGTTGAAGCGTTTTGCATTTCCAGTGGCTTTAGCAAGCCTTGCTGCAATGCCAAGAAGTCCAGGATACCGCGCAGATAATACCTCGATAATACCTTGACTGCCATTCACTGCGCTCTGCAAATCGACTACCAGTTCCTGTCTAAGTTTCGGTTCGATATTGTTGGTGGAATTTTCAAATCCCTTGCAATAAAAATGTCCCATTTGAGCGATGAAAACAAGCATCGTGCGAAGCAACATTCTGTTGACTTCCATTTTCCCATTCCAAAACCTCACAACTCATACAAGCTTGGGGCGAACAGTATCAATGCTTGTCCTAATAGAAATTGGCTCCAAGCACATAATCTGAAATCAGGGGGATGCCAATACTAGAATTTCCAATTTAGATGCTGCATTTATTTCTGTTTCAATCGCTTCAAGCTCTCCGCATTTATTAGAAGTACCCCCTGCAATGGTTTTTATGCAATCCACAAATTACGCAATTAAGAGCCTTTCAGTGCTGCTTCTCTTACGCAACGAATTTTATTGGGCGAAGAATCATTAAGTATGACTTAATAACAACAGAAGGTATTTTGCGTGATTCCAAATGAATTTCGAGTGAGCCCGTGTGTTGCTTTTCTTTGTAAGTAAACAACATGGCGATCCCCTATCCTACCTGACAGAAAAACTTTACATTCTTTTGGTAATGTGATTTTTATTCAGTAATTAAATGTGTCATTAACATCCAGTTCTTCGCTCTATTGCTGACCGCATCCAGTGGTAGAATGCACGCTGTGTTTGCTGTTGGTCAGGGTTCGAGACCAAGTTGATCATACCAAAGATTTGAAGAGTGGTACATACACTTGCTATTTCCATGCTTAGCATTTGGCACTTTGGAAAAGAGCTTGGGAGTTGCACAATTTGCTGCCAGATGCTCCCAGTCCTCAACTGTAACATTCAGTTTGTGTGACCCAAAGGCTAAGGAAATGAAGAGGAATTCCGAAGGAATGACTTTAAATTCAACATTCTTTATTCCGTTGTTGAGCCATGGAAGTCTTTCATTCAAATTCAAATTAACCTACAATTGTAAAGCTCGCTAATGAAGAGGTAGTTTGATATTGGCTAGCTTATTCAAAAGTTTACAAGATAACTTTAAAAGCAATCAAGAAATTGATGGGGAATATGTAACATAGTATACCGGTCACACTTGCAAGACAAGATATAATTGAATGACTTGTCCCATTTCGATTCCAGTGCAAATAACAAGGTTGCCAGTCTGGTGTTAAGATGTATTACAGGATTTTTTACCTGCACTTAAACTGAATGAGTTATTTCAGTGTAGAATAAGAAAGTTAACATTTAATGGTGAAAAATCTTCAGCTAAACATTTTATGCAAATGTACAGTATGGTCAAATGTTTACCTTCCATCCATTAGTACCCAGTTCCCTGACTAGGCCTACAGGTCATCATAAGCAGTTCAATATGGCTGCCAAACAGCATGGCCTTCCTCTTCTCGCAGGTACAACTCCTTCTGGAACTTCTTCTCTTGCATGTACAGTCAATGTACTCGGTTAATTAGTTTTAATGATATAAGTGTGTTAGTAAAATCAAAATCTGTTGCACAGCTTTTAAGTCAGGCTATCTGAAGAAGAATGTGAAGTGATAGGCCTACTGCGTCAGGTGGATTTGTGTAGCTTCCGCAAGACTAGTGCTAGAAAATACGTTAATTAGAATAAAGGATTTTGAGGTGTTAAGATTGCCTGAACTAATGGAAAATTCTTTATCTTTTACTCTTCAGTTCGGGGCACGACGGGCCTTCATGTTGTTGATGGCAAACCAGACTTCAAAGATCCGAAGTTTGCATTGAGGTATTATTGTAGGAGAATTTTTCCTTTTCGGAAAAAATATCGAGACTGATTAATTCTCTTATCTTTTTTCTCAGTTTGTGCCATGTGATTTGCTAGCAAATGATAGTCCAATGGGAAGCCTCTCAAGGAATGAGTGGCAAATGTCTTTTATCTATATTTATGGATAGCATGGAAGTTAGCATGATAATAGTGCAAGCAAGTGAAAACGGCAAGATGTCTGCTATTCTTTGAGCTACTAAAATTCAAATTAGCGATATCCCAAACTTCTTTAAGTAATGATAAGATAATGGCAAAATAGATACATTATCTAATCTATCAACTATATTTTCATGTCATTTTTGATAGCGATCAAATGCAGAACTGCAGATGCTTTGCTTTCAGCAAGGATGGATCTCTTTTTGCATGGTGTAATACACAAAGGTATGAAAACATATTCTTACGAAATCAAGCTTTTTACTGCCGTGTTTCAAAGTTAAATGGCTTGTAGGGTATTCAAGAGCAGTCAAACTTGACTAGGTGCCAATTTGAAATCCTTGAAAAAGAAAATATGACATTGACTTAAAGAGACATGGTAAAAGAAAGTTGAAAGACCTAGATATCTTGCTTGATTTACATGATTCAGCTTGCTCGCTGATTCTTTTTCAAATAATTTCTACCAAACATTCAAACATGATTTTTTAGACCCTGAAAAGTTTTTGCTCATTGCACAGTTTTCAGATCCTTCCTCTCCATTTGATCACATCCCTTGGTTCCAAGCCTAGAATTACAGAGACCTGGCAAATCTCCTCACTCTAAATAGAAGTTTGACTGAACACAAGAGCATAAGAAGACAAGAATTTTCAGCCAAAAGAAGAATTACAAGGAATTGTAATCAACAATATGTACGATTAATGAGTACTGACAAAAACTAGAATGAAACTATTGAATGAAAAAAAAGCAACAACAAGTGAATGCCAAAATTGCACGAAGAGAAAGTGATTACATCAAATTTGAATGACTAAATGGTTGGGAAGGGATCTTATTGCAGAACTAATTCGTAGACCCCTCCCTGGCCTATCCGGCCGACCCAAATGAACTAACCAAAAGCCTAGTTGTTACGTGTAGCTGCTGCAAAGGAAAGAAACTGCTATATCAATAGTAACAAAGTATTTTGTGATCAGAGTTTTTTCACTTTTTTCAGTTGGATTCAAACACCAGATTTGAAAATTGCGCCTTAGGTGTCTTTTATTGATCATGTTATTGAAGACAGGGTCGTTTTTTAGACAATGGAGTGCTTTGGTGCCAGTATATTGCAGAGAACTTCGCTCATGGGTAGTAGTGTTGAATTTTTGCATATGAAGTCCTCTAGCAGATGAAGGACTGATGGTGGACTTGAGCCGCTAGCCATAGGGTTAATGGGCAAATGACCTACCACTACACCACCATGACACCATTTATTCTTGACTGCCTGAATATTTTTTGTTCCAGTTTACAGGTATATGACTTGAAATCTCAGCAAAAGATTCTAGAAGTACCAAAGCGCAAGACCTCTCAGTTATCTTTTTCGGCCTGTGGCAATTATCTCTCAACGTGGGAAGCATATTACACAACACAAGATAACCCAAAAGGATCAAATAATCTTGACATTTATCGTGTTGGAGATGCTTCAGTCATTAAGAATTTTATACAAAAGAGGCAAACTACTTGGTATGATGCTTTTCATTTGATTTTTAGGCAGTTACATTTTTTCCACATTCTGATACTCTTGATATCACGTATGCGAATTGAAAACTATCTTAACAAAGGTAGATGGAAACAAAGGTCTTTTGAACCTATTTTGTGAGTTTTTTTAAGTCAATAGCCATTGCTACTGTATAGTCATTCAAAAACCCGTTGAATTTGATTTTGATTTTGAATTTGATTGGTTGAATTTGATGGAGAATTTTCAATCCTATGATTTTCATCAGGGAACCCAAATGGACAGATGATGAAATTTTATGCGCTAGAATTGTGAATAATGAAGTCCATTTTTATGAAAACAGAGATTTTAGTAAGTCTTACATGTTTCAGTATCTCTTATATTCATATGTTCATCAGTCTGCTGGAAATGCATGCTTTAAAGGATGGCACAATACACTGTTGCCCATCCAACACCTTGAAGAAGTTTAAAGTTGGAACTGAGATGTTGCTTTGCTCAAAATCCCAACTGTAATTCCCGTTCCTTGTCCTTACAAACCATAATTGCATGCAATCACCTGTTGAACAAAAAGGGGGTCCAAAGCAAGCAAAGTAACACAATGGACAGCGTTGTGGGATAGGAAGGAGAAATATGATAAGAAATGGTACTACCTAGTGAAGGCAAGAGAAATTGAGGGCCTTTGTCAAAAGCATATGCCCAACAATGAGTGGGTGCCGTCAATGGCATTGGCTAATTGGATTGGTCAAGATGCACTCACCAGGGCTTTTCTGTCAGATTCATAACTGTCATGAAGTGGCATGGATCATTTTTTTGGTCAGAGGTGAAATTTTATTGGATTGGTTCATCAAGAAGCCAAATGCATCCATTCAAAATCCCTGCTTGATTTTTTAAATGGATTCTATAAGTTATGAAATTTTAACTGTCTTTCAATTTTTTGAAAGCAGTTGTCAGCTAACGCCATTTTGTCAGCTGAACTCATGGCCTGAGGAAGCTCGTTGATATGGCACTTGTGCAGGTCTTATTTTCTGTGATATGGGCCTCAAATTAAGCTAGATTTTCAGTTAAAGAGAAGAGAGTTGCTACTTGCCAGTTTGCAAGTTGCTGTCACACTGCTAAGACAGACAAAGACATTTTTGCTAAGTAAGGGAAGCATCTTAGTGTCATAGAATCTGCCTTTGAATGCTAGTTAGATCATGTTTATAAAAGCATTCAAATTGGAATTTTTATGTTGATATGCATATTGCTCTAATTTAATTGTACCATCTAGAATGCGATCTTCAAAGTTGGAGTGGTACTTTTTGTGTTGTTAAAGGACTTTACTGCTTCCCAATTTTAGCTGCAGTCTCCAAGAAACTTTATCAACAAAATGTTACTGCGTTTTCTCTTGCTCCTGGCAAAACACCTTACAAAGTTGCAGTTTTTGTGAAAGGAACCAAAGTATGTGTACTATTATTAAAGTTTCCAACAACATTGGACTTTGTTTTAGTATTTAAGTGTAATTCAGCAATTCAGTTTTGGAGACATTCCTCCTCTTAATTGCATGTCTGGCATGACTGCATTATTTTTAGCCAAGCTGTGAGATCCCTTCCAAATTTTTGGTTAATGGGAAGAAATGTGCTTTCGTAACTCAGTTCTTCTGATTTAACAATTCGTAGTAATTCTTGTCCATATCCATCCATATTTATCCTTGTTAGCATTCATTTGTCCCATTTTTTTGGTTAAAAGAGAATTTTCTTACATCCATGTCTGCTCCAATGCCATGACCCAACCGCGTCTTCAAATGATCTAATGTTGATTTCCCTGCTTTGAATATGGAAAGAATCATAGCAGTTGTGCACGCTGCTAGCTTGTTTATTGCTTTATTAGCATTCACAATGCTTAATGGGTGCATGTTATAAAGACTGAAGGGCAAAACTCGGCACCAGATTGGTGTGGTACAATGTGCAGTCTAAGCTATCAGTACTAGCCATACAGTTTCACCCATCCTGGTTAATTCGGTCAGCAGCTTCAAGCTCATCAGATTCATTCGCATTTTCACATGAAACTTTTATCAAATGAACTGGATGATTCTAAGTTGCAAAAACTGCTCAATGTTTTATCTTTTTCATCTGTTTTTGTCTCTTGAAGCTCAGTGTTCCTTTTTTTTGACAGGCAGCCCCATCTTTTGTTCGACTATTTCAATTCCCGAATCTAGAGAATCAACAAGCTCTGGCCAACAAGAGTTTCTTTAAAGCAGATAAAGTTGACATGTTTTGGAATAAGAAAGGTAGACTTTAACTTTCAGTTGTTTTACCAGAATATCGTGTGTTGCTTAGGAAAAATGAAAGTCGTTTATAAAACAAGTGTTGAAATGCTCACTGTTTTAAACCACGATCTGAAGATAAAATTGCATTTATTGCATGAAACCCGAATGCCATGGAAGGAAGTAAGTTTTTAGTGACACTAAATGTTAAGAAGAAACCAACAGGCCTAAAATTTCGAGATTTTCTGAAGCTATTTTTCACCCATGTTCTTCTCATCATTTGATGGACCCACCACACTGCTTTCATCGTAAAAGCTGCTGTCTTTTTGTAACTGATTTGAAGTTTAGGCTCTCTTCAAATCTAGGCACGTGCATGTTGATTCTGACAAGTACGGAAGTTGATACAAGTGGTGCGTCTTATTACGGAGAGCAATCGTTGCACTTCATAAACGTGAAAGGAGATGCCAGTCTAATTCCGTTTGGTGAGTCTACATTCGGATTGATGTCATTCAGCCTTCGCTCTTTCGTCATTACTAGACATTGCTTTGTGTCTCGTTCAAGGGGAAGTTGAAAAATCTCTCATTTGAATCGCGAGCTAATGCGCAAATGTATTTTTCAAATTTTGTCAGATTAATGGAGAGAAAACCTAGAAACCTCATTGGATTTATCTTCTTGATATGTTTGTTTCTAGACTGTCTTTTGTCATTCCTAGCTCAAATTTTCCTTTGTCTAATGGTAACACTATCTTTGCTTTTCTGCAGACAAAAAGGGACCGATTTACGCAGTTGATTGGAACCCAAATTCAACTGAGTTCTGTGTTGTTTATGGATGTATCTTTCCTCCTGAGCAATGGTAAAAGGGGCATTTTTGGCCCTCATTTTCAGCGTAGCTTTTCGGATTGTCTTTTAAAGTAAATGGAAAGCAAGTTCACAATTTGAGAAGGTTTTGGGTCTGAACCGAGCGTTCTTCGCAAAATTGAACCCGGGTTCTGTGTCACCTTTTAGCCAAAGAATTACAGTAGTAGCGAGAGGGAGATTTATTGCATTGCTGAGCATCCAAAGATATACTCGTCAAAACTGACTGGTTTTGAGTTGTGAAGCTGTTTCCCATGTCGCGTGCTGACCATTCCGAGAATTCTCAAGGGCCAATGTTTTCGCCCGTCTAGTTTTCGAGCCACTTTCTCTCGCTGTCCTTCTTTTTTGATGTGAACGACAATTTTGTTTTAAGAATTCCTTAATGTGCGGATAGATATGCCTGCTAAAGCAAAGATATTCAACGTGAAATGTGAGCCTGTATTCGACTTTGGAACTGGGCCTAGAAACTTGTGCTACTACAATCCTCAAGGAAATAATATCCTTTTCTACTCTTTTTTCATTCCATTTCTAATCATCGGTTGTTTTATTTGGGGTAGCTTCTCAATCCGTAAAGCAATGATTTCCCGTCAGAATGCACGGGTCCCGATTACAGAGAACGGGTCGCACGAAAGGACAGTATCTTGTAACTGCTCTAGTTGGTTCGCCCTTTGTAGCTTACTCCTTAACTCCCCTCACTTCTATGCCTGGTTGGTTTTGGCAATCTTCGTGGTATCATGGTAAGTTTCTTTGTAATTATCTATGCCAACTATTTCAACTGGCAGTACATGACTGCTTTTGTTGCTCAGTGACACGTCAGTCTAAATATGCTTTTTAAAACATTTACATATGCGTCATGATTTTGTTTCATGGTACCCACGCCCGTGTATATTCTTAATATCTTCAATAGGCTTTACTTAGATGTATAGAGTTATGGAATTAGTTGTCGGTTCATTTGATAGGTACTCACTTGGACTTCGATTTTCTTCCATCCGTGCAGTTCTGCACACCGATGCAAGCTTTGCCATTTTCATCACTCTTTTGCGATTTCTTTGACATCTGCCCATGGCACATGTAGACCATTCTGGTCACGCTGAGTTATTTGTCTCCATGTGACTCCTGCCCACCCGAATGGTTGCTTTGCATTCTACGGGATCTACCACTGGGCGGTCGTGGGGTCCGTATTGATATGTTTGTAAGATGAGTTTTGTTTGAGTCCCATACTGGAGACGAGCTTTGGTTAGCACCTTTCCTGACAGGTAGCGTCCTTAGCCACGACACGGGAAGGTAGGGTGGTCAGGTCCTTTCTTCGCTTTCCCATAGCCTTATGCCAGGTGCCCATTTACTGCTGGAAGGAGAGAAAGAGGGCAGGGAGAGAAGGGAATTTTCACCAATGTGGACACGAGCTCTAATCACCATGCCAACTACCCCCAACGACATTTCATTGATATTCGTTTTATTTTCTATCGCTCAGGAAATCTGGAATGTCAAAGAGAAGAAACTGATCAGCAAACCGCAGGTGCGTATTGGTTCGTTTTAATGAAGGGGATGTCGTACGAGTTGTTCTTTGCAGCGCCATGCTTATCCTTGATCAGTTTAGATGTGCTCAACTGCACTTCACGCTCATTCAATCTTACGCTTGGCAGAAGTCAGAGACAGCTCGAAGCTCTTTTCCAGGGAATGGGATTCCTTAAGATAAACTGCAAAGCATGCTCATTTCATGAGTTAAGCAAGAACCAGACGCAGGGCTTCTAATTTTTTTCTAGGGGATTGAATATTGATGAAGTGATTTTCCACTGTCTCCTCCGCCAGTGCTGTTTTATATTTAACGGTACTGGATTCGAACCCACAACCTCTAGTTTATATTATTATTTTTTCTGATAATAATGATAATTGTGATATCTTGATATTGTTATGATTTTATTATGTTAAATATTTTTAAAGGTAATGATGATGATAATGAAGTTATGAATTTGTAAGCTCAAGCCGCTAAATCACCACTATGATGAATTTAGATGCAAAAGGTCATCACTCAACTAAGCTGAGACAGCGAAAGGCGTTTATGATTTTTGGTATTTTCTCAATTTTGCTTAGGCTGCTGATTCCACTCTTTTTGAATGGTCACCGGATGGCGTCCATTTTATGACAGCAACAACAGCACCAAGATTGAAGATAGGAAATGGGTGAGTTTTCATATGCATCAGCAATTTTTCACCTTGCCAATTTTTCACCTTGCCAATTTATTCAATAGATTGTTCCTTTGATTGTTTTCGTTGCAATTCTTTTTTGGTCTTGCCCTTTCACCTTGATTTTTGCTCTTACTAATCTTGTTTTGCTCTTTGACCCTCAGTTTGCCCTTTCACCCCACAAATTTCAAGATTCTTCATCCTTGTTTTCATTTCGCACAGATTTCGTTGCGTGTTCACGTTTTTCTGCTCTTCACTGACCTTCAGCAACGTCTATCGATTACCTTTCTCATTTTCCTTGGCATGCAACCAAATCCCTTGTCGGTCAATACTTTCAAAAGAATTTCCACATCCTTTCTTTGCAATTTTTGGGGAATAGGATGGCGCCCATCTCTTTTTCTTTAGCCTTAAGGCCATACAGCTGTGCAAGCACCGTCAGAGCTACAGTTGGACGCTGGCCAACTAATAGCACTGTGTGATTTGCTTCCTTGCCCTTCTTTCCCAAAGTGCTGGGTACTAAGTAGATGGCAGTGTGTACCATTTTTCAGTTATTTTTCGTAACTTGACAATTACATCGAGTCTCAGTCCATCGCGCACAAAGCGAGCATTCCGCCACTAGGCCATTAGCCGATAGCTCCATAGCTACTAAATCGAGTGATTTTATTGGCATCTTGTTATGTGTTGCTGGAAAGTGAGCTCATATTTGTATTTGTATGCCAATCAATCGTGCCTTGTTCTGTCTAGGTTGCATTTGATGTTAGCATGTAATGGCCCAATATCAATTTATCTACCAATTAATCTATTTTCGATCGCACCCGTAGGTACAAAGTATGGCATTATACTGGCAATGTGATACACGAGAACTCATACCCACAGGGCCATGAACTTTACCAGGTTTGAGCTGTGTTGAAATTCTCTTTTGATTAGAAGTTGTAAATACCACTTGTTGAAATGGTCTTTCCCAATGTCAAGAGATCTAAACATGAGATGCAAAGCGCAGCTTTGTAGTGAATTTTATTAGTGAATTGTATTACTAGTCATGACTTGCCACGACAATTAACTGATGATTAACCAATATTTGCCACGACGATTAACCGGTAATAATTACCTCAATTTTTTATTCATTTTGGAGTTTTCGATCACTAGACAGTCTGTCGATTAATGGGTAGCAATCTTTATCAAGTTGCCATTGACCTTGTTTCGTAATTTTTTCATGGATTTGTCCAACACTGAACTATAGTGTAGCTGATAGCAGTCATCATCAAATCGTATAAGTGTGTCTCTCTCTTGATATGACTCTACTAATCATCGTGGCACTAGTAATAAAAGCCAAGAGATCTGTTCTGATACTCTGGGAATCTTGAGCTATGCCCTGGTCAAACAATCCAACATTTCACTCAACATTTACTGAACATCGTTGTTCGACGATCATTTGACCACCATGTCCAGTCACCCAATATTATGTTGAGCGATGTTAGGAATATGGTTAGGGCTGTGTCTACGAGAGCGATGTTAGCAATAGGGTTAGGGCTGTGTCTACGAGAGCGATGTTAGAAATAGGGCTAGGGCTGTGTCTACGAGAGGAGCTTGGGTTAGAGTTTTGGAAAGGTTGGGTTTTTGATTGACATTAAGGTTAGGAATAAAGATAGGATAAGGGTTGATGTTAGGGTTTGGGTTAGGGTTTGGGTTTGGGTTTGGGTTTGGTCAAGGGTAGGATGAGAGTTAGGGTTAGGGTAAAGGATAGGGCTATGATTGAGATTAAGGTTAGGAATAAAGATAGGATAAGGGTTGATGTTAGGGTTTGGGTTTGGGTTTGGGTTTGGGTAGGATGAGAGTTAGGGTTAGGGTAAAGGATAGGGCTATGGTTGAGATTAAGGTTAGGAATAAAGATAGGATAAGGGTTGATGTTAGGGTTCAAGGTTGAAATTAGGATTGAGGTTAAGGTTAGGGGAAAGGTAAAAGTTTTTTCCCCTGGGTTAGATTCAGTTTTCTTGATATCAAATCCTTTGTTGTTATGATGATGTTAATAATCTGAATGATTTTTTACTCTTGAATTTAGATTAACTGGCAGCCAGCCCCTGACGGGGTATACAAAGAATTTGCACTTGTTGCAGTTTCAAAGCCTTTGATTGCGCCTGGTAAATACAGTTTTTTTATTCATCATTCAGATGCGAGAATAGAAACCAGATTAAAGCTCTCTTAAAGACGCGTCACGTATCAGCAAGAAGACAGTTGGTCAGTTATCTGTGGTGGGCAGAGAGTTCTTGTCAGCAGTTTCACCGGTTCTAGACTTTAATGGTTAACACGTGACTTTAAGAATGAGTGGATTAAGCAGTTGTCTTAAGCCTTTTGCAAGTGAAGCACAATTCTTTTCTTTACAGCCAAAGTGGAAGCATACAGACCACCTTCCGCAAGAGCAGCTGGGACGAAAGGGGCAAAATTAGTAAGCATTCGGATGTTGAAGTTCACATGAGCTCCTTTAAAATTTAGATTATTGCATTCAATGATGTAGAGTGCCGTATCTCATTATGAAATGTTCACCGTTGGTCCGGTTGTCATCATTTTCATTTTCGAGTTCTTTACAGGGGGCAACCCTTCAGCAAGAATGCTTGCCTTCAAGGGTCCCTCCTTCTAGATTGCAAAAAAAATCGCTTTCAAAAAAACCAGGTAAAAGCCTAAATATAAAGATTACTTTTAGAAACAAAATTGCAACCTTGAAAACCAAAGAAAATGTAAATAGATAAGTAGATATTACTAAATATAATTTGACTTCGATGTCCATCTGAAATGTTGACAAGGGGGTTTGTGATGAGCCAGCGAGCTATATTGTGACGATCGGTAAAATAACGATTTTCTAGCATGAAGAAGAGCCTGCTGAGAACATGAGGCGTAGAGACCTCTCTGGGGCAGCTTTGAAAAACAAAAAGAAACGCGAAGCAAAAAGTGGTCGTGCGGAGGAGCAGTCGCAGTCAACAACAACAACCGTGGTAATAATCGCTTCGAATCTGATTCATCTCTTAATTGTTTGCCTTGCGGTTCGCCCCAAAACGCGAATGGATTACGAGGAATTGTATTTTGAGCAATTCATGATGACGGGTTGGAAAGTGGTTTTTGAAATTGGATTTATAATTGGTAGAGTTTGTAAACACGGACTCAAAAATTTCCCCCAATTCGCCATAAAAGAACACATTTCGTACGCAAATTTCCACGCACTGAACTCCCATCGCCCCACTAACGGAAAATGCATTTCCATACAACTCAAATGTTTTCTGGAGCTCAGCAATAATCCCCCGGGAGTGCAGTACCATATCTAACACTATCGGCAACAACAAAAACCCTGCCACCCAATGCCTTGTCTGTTACGTCAGGCAACTCCCAGGTGGGCACCAAAACTAAACGTCACTAAATGACGTCAAGTAAGTATCTCCTTTTGTTTGCCGTGATCCCACTTAAACGGGAGGATTCCCAGGTGCGGATGACTTGCGTCTGCATCAACCTAGGCTAGAATGGGAGGCTACCTCATTTTACAGGCGGATGCCTTTCATCCCGCCAATTCTCCCCATTTTTCGGGTTTTGGATCGGCACTGGGAAGTTGTATTTTGATGTCATTTGGAGCGGTGGTGTGGCCGAGTGGTTAAGGCGCAGTGCTTCAAATCATGTGAGGCCTACCCGCGTGCGTTCGAATCCTTTAAATGGAACCACTAACCACAAGCCAACAGTCAAATCAGCTGTCCATCCTTCCGAGGTCGGTAAATGAGTACTCAGAAGTAACTCTGGGGGCACAACCACTGGACACATTGATGACAGCTAATCTATAGCTGAAGTGTTTCATTCAGCAGTATAAAGATTCGAAATTATTTATTTATCCCATAAATCATTCTTCATTCCAAGAACGTGCAATTTATGGAATTTCTTTGATATCTTTTTTCCTTTGACTCATGAACAAAATCGCGTTTGTTTGTAGCAACCCAGTTCGGCTGCACCTCTGACAGAAAATGAAAAGAAGCTAAAGAATTTGAACAAGGTTATCTTCCTTCCATTTTTAATTTCTTTGATTGATCATTCACTGTCAACTTTTAGAAGGCTGGAATTTTATTATCTCAAAGCTATTATAAGCCTGGACGACGTTTCTCTGACATGTTACATCGCTATTCCTTATAGATTATAATCCGCACTCTGTGATTTTATGGGAGCAAGGCGTTCGTCCAATCAAAAATATCATTATGCAATGCTCAGGTTACTTACTTGCTTAAGGCTGTCCGTCATAGCTGACGATGACGTTGTCCTTCCTTGAGTGTTGCTGCCATCGCACTGTATGCAGCCACACGCACTTGATCCTGCGAGAGACGAGTACGGTGACAAGGTTAGACCAAGATGACCGAGGTCTACGGGTAGGACTGCAGTGCAATGCCGGAATCCAGGTTTGTTTGGAACCGCCTCAGTGCCGATCCACGTTGCACGTTGCCCACCTGCTAGGTCTTCATCGAGTCTTTCCCTCAAATGTGCTTTGAGGGAAAGTGGTTGCAGAATCGGTTACTAGCCGACGAAAATGAGTCGAGATCACTTTTGGCGGTCGATATCCAGAGACACCAGCGTGGAGGTTTCTGCATTGTCACTTGCTAGATCAAAGACCAGGACTATGTGGGATTTCTATCCCGCCAACGAACGGGTCCCGCAGGGCTTGGCCGGTAGAACCGTTAAGACCTCGTACCAGCTCAGGGGGGAGCTATGTTCATTCATTGTGGAGGAACCCTTTACAGAGTTTGTCCTATGTAGTAGGACGCTTCTACGAGGCAACGCTCAGCAACATTGTGACAAATTAAGATTGTCTGCCATGTATCTTTACATTCTATATCACTCCCAAACTATCAGCAATATAATAAGAAACTTGAAGATATTTTGCAATAGGCACAAATGCTACCTGGTAGTTTGCTGCATTATCTGATTCATTTCATTGGTCTTACATAGTCTACATTGACTGGCGTTGTCCTTGGTACTATTCCGTATCCTGTCTTATAGTTTTGAATATTTTAATGAACCCTAGAAACTTCGTCAAATTGAAGAACTAAAGCAAAAGCAAAAAGAAGGAAAAACTTTAGAGAAGAATCAGGTAAAATTTAGATATATGTCAAACGTTATGGATGCATTTTCGTCGCATATCGAAGTTCGAGTTTCCAAGCCCTTCCTTCGCCATTTTGCTAAATAGGCCGGCGCGCGCCTCCCTTTCTTTAACTTTGGATCATACCACCTTGCAAGCAGATTGAGTGCTTCAGTAAAGGACTTGCCAATTGGTCGCGTTGGTGTGTTTAGCTCCATGCTTCCTTCCTGCAATGACGAATACTAAACAGGGCAGCAGTGCGTATAATTTTAGAATTCTTTTGTATGACTTTTGCGCATATACATTCAGCCATGTATGCCTTACTAAGGAAGTGTGCCCTTGAAATATTCAAAGTACTAAATGTCTCATCACCAAACGTCTTTCAAAATTACTATATGAGAGTCAATCACAGCCATCGTACTCGTGCGAACACAAAAATGTCGTCTTGCATAAGGTTAGATCGGAACAGGAAACAAGATATTTTTCTATCAAGGAGCAATAACATCTAATAAGTTGACAGAGAAAATTAAATCGGAAACTTCCATCTTAAGATTGAAAACCCTTTGCAGAGATTTTGACTTCAGCTTTTAACTTCGACTTTAACCAAACTTTTTTATTTTTTTTATTTATTTTATTTTTATTCTTTTTCCACTTAGCAGCGTATTTATAATTTAGTATAATTTAGAGAGGTCCTTGATTGATAAGAGCATTTGCTGAACAGGTTCAACCTGTATAGATGTGATATTATTTTTATTATTATTATTTGAAGCATTGTTGATGGTAGCAAAAAATATCTTTATCGCTTTGTCCCATGCAAAAAACACGTGCAGAGTGATTCACTCATCCACCAGCATTTTCATGGAGGCGTTTTCCTTTGCAGTTGGAAAAGATTAAATCGGAGCAAGATCTAGTCTTGGAGATTCAAGAGTTGGAACTTGCCGACAGCTGATGAAGACTATAAAGCGGAAATAAGTAGCTCCCTGTATTAGAATAGTATGGCAGTAAGCCGAAGTAACGTTTTTCCAGCTTGTATCTGTCGTTCAATTGTTTGTCAATGTGTCCCTGTCACCAAAGATCAGAGGTATCCCATCCAACCAGAAACTGTGATACTTTGCAACGTGTTTAAATCAAAACAGAAGGGTTTTTCAAGAAGAAAAAGGCAGCAAAAAACTCACCGCGCCAAGTCCACCTGCAGAGTTTTGTTTGAGATAATGTTCTGACTTATAATTCACTCGATTTCCGAATTTCTGAATAGATGAGAACTTTGTTCGCTGTTATCAATTCTTTCTACATAATAAGAATGTTTATGTATAAAGAAGCAATGGAGCAGGCCCGCCACTTTTGTTGGGGATCAAACGAATAAACAGCAATTTTTAGTTGACTTTGTTCTCTTTGTCGTCACATTAAAATATTACGGATACCGCAATCTTGCTTCCTATTTTTGAAGTTTTTCGTTGAAAGCGACGACGTTTTCTATTTGAAATAGTTTTTAAATCCATATTCCATTGCAAAGTAAATGATGACAAACTAATGTGAAATCACTTATAATCAAGTAACTAGGTGCATTGACAAGTGGTGCCGTGATGTAATGGTTAAGCATGCGGACTAACAACACAGGGCTTGCGAGTTCGAATCCTCCTTGTGTCAGAATAAAAACGCCATTGGTGAGGAAGGCAACGGGAAACCACTTCATGAATTCCACTTCCCTAGAAAAGACTCAGAGCCTTGTCTCTGGTTTCTGCTGCGCTCGAAATTGAGAATGCGACGCAGTTTTAGGTACATTGACCATGTTAAATAAGTGTTTCTTGCTACCCAACTTTCCAAACCAAGGAAGCTTGCTTCCATTCTCAAAAAATTAGGGAGCAAAATCTAAGAATTATATTGTCAGGACAGACCCCACCCTGAGGTGATTGTTGTTTCTCTGAGACGTGTCAGAACCACCAGAGCTCAGCTCATTCACACACTCTTCAAGTTCGACTGCCTAATCCACGAACTCTATCTCACAAATCATCATTCATCCCTAGAACATGCAACTTATGGAACATCTTGCCTTCTTCTTACTTACCTGAATCTTACAACTTGCCAGTTTTCGAGTCTAAGATCAATAAACTTGATCTGATCCCTCTCTCCTCTTAGCCTTTCGCTTTCTTCTTTCTTCCATTGTTGAGGCTTTGTATAGGCCACCATGGCCTTTCCCCAACATAACTCACTACAAGAAAACTCTTCTCTCAAAGATGCTCTTTTATTCTTATGATGCTATCTGCTATTTATGCTATTCAATTCTGAAGAAACTCAGTATCAGTGAAATGTTATTTTTAGAAGGAGGGAAGAAGTCATATTTGGCTTAAAACTTAAGCCAGGTATCCACTAGAAATTTGCTCTTTAGAGATAGATGGGGAGACAGGAGATTTTTGAAGGCAGCCTTGTACTGAAACTTCTTGGGAGTTTCCTAATTATGATAATTTATTCAAAGCACTCCGTCTGCGTCACTTCAACCTTGAGGAGATGTAAGATGGCGGCAAAACAACTATTGCAAGGGCCAGGTTCCGTTGCATACCGGATAGGACAAGGTGTCGGTGGCATTGATGCTGATTTCGTCAGTACAATGCCTCCAGATTACGAATGCCCAATCTGTCATCTTGCTTACAGGGATCCAGTGCAGACGAGGGATTGCGGACACCGGTTCTGTGAAACTTGCATCGAACCAATTTTAAGGTAAATATTATTCCATCTGCACCGTTAGCTATGCAGAAGGCGCGGCTACATTTTACGTACCCAGGTAGTTCCGCTCGAAATTTTTCGAGACTGTCAAATGTTTGCATGGCGCCCTATGTCGAAGTGGGAAGCCAACAGAAATCCTTTTCGGAGGTCGTTCGTAGACAACATAGTCTTGATTAATTGTCCTGACAGTGTGTTTCAATGGATGCATAATCTAACAGTCTTACAAAATTCATATTTAAATATTCATTCTGGGCTTAAAAATTTACTTTCCATTCTTCGCGTTTGTTTCAGTAATTAGAGTTTCGATAAGTACTTATACAAAAGGGACTTAAGATATTTGGTCTGGTCTTCTTTTATGAGAACGCCAACTTCAGGTACTGCGACTCGTGCATATAACGGTGTTCGATTTAATTTTCTTAAAACATAGTATTACATCTTATATATTTAATCTTGCTTTTTACACTATGCGAGGAATTTTTGAAATGCTTATATTTGTTTGTTAAGGCGTCTGCTGTTTTATTAATACCTTCTAAGCCACGGCCGACATCCCGTCTATCATTAATAGTAGATTTGCAATCAGAGGCAACTATTTTTCACCCTTAGCGATACGGTTAGGGTGAAAAGAAGGTTATTCTAGGGAGGGCTCCTATGCAATATGCAGAACCAGACTGCATCTGGATCTTTCAGTCTTAAGGGGCTTGCCTTCCATTGAACGTATGAAATCCCATTCCCAAGACCTTCTCCATGTAGCAGATGCAGTTCATTTGCAAAACAAACCCAGTTTCATTCTTCTATACACTGTGTTTTTATAGACTTTTTTCATGGGATGCATAAAAGATAAGAAGGCGTTGTTATAGTAAAAAGCTTAAGGCTAATTGTAAAAGAGCAGAAGTAATGGAATATTTCAGAGTATTTCGTTCAACATGGATCATATGAGGCTAGATGAAGAATGCAGTAATTTGCCGAGCAAAAAAAGACAGAAAATTGCTGCTGGCAAAGGATGAAAATGCAAAATAGAAGGGTAGTTGTGAATGGTGGGAATTTCAAACTGTAATTGTTCAAACCATTAGAAAAGGGGGAAATATATGTTTTATCTTATTACTTTCATCAATCAATATCCAAAGAGCCAATTGATAATCTCTGAAGTTTTGAATCTAATCCTATCATATTACATTGTGCATGTCAGCTTTGCACGCATGTTGAAACAATGTACCCTATTGGTGATGCGTTTTTCAAAGTCATGCTAATGTGATTGTTTCCCTCCATAGGAAGTCACCAGCATTTTGTCCAATTGACAGAAGACCTTTGTCAAGAGATAAGGTTTGAATAAGATCATGAAATTAGATATTTGGTGCATGTTATGCAAAATTTAGAAGTGGTTGATTGTACTTGAATTGATTTGTCAAAGAAAAAGAAGAAAGAGATAGATGCAATACACTAGTGAAATATCAAGTGTCTTTCTATTCATTAAGAGAGATAGATTGTTAGCATCCTTCAATCCCCTGGTTACAAAGTCCCAGTGAGATAAAAGATTGCACCAATTCAAAATGAAATGAATCGTATCTCAAGAGCAATTTAGCATAATGTGATTCTCATAAATGAGAATTGTTTCCAGACTCTTTATGCTTTCTCCCTAGCATCCAAAGATAGCTTTTTAAAAGAATGAGAATCTGTACTTATCAAACAATCTTTTACTCCTCTTTCTCAATGCCAATTTACCAAACCGTGTGGCCATGAGTTGATTACTATGATAATTATGATTTATTGATTGATTGCTGCTCGTTGATTCACCTCATAAGAATTCATAAACACATATTACATTATCAGTTCATTTTGTAACTATTCTCTGTTATAAAGTTCCATTTTTTAACCTAGCTCTATCCTGATAAAGCATGCAAGCGGACTATCCTCTCATTGCTTGTGAGGTGTTACAACTATGGTTACGACTGTAACTGGACTGGAGAGCTTGCAAATTTACAGGTAGAGATCACAAATCATTCTAATTACCATCTTAGATAAATGACTCTTAGGTGAGAATGAATTTCTAGCATTTTTAGACTTCGCTCAATGGGGAAGTTGTCAGATAATAATTTTGGTTCATATTCTTTGATGCTATGGTCCCCTTGCTTTTTATGGTTTCTTTGCAGCTTCCTAAAGTAGATTTACGACCCTAAGACGCTATCCTTATCATGGAGTGTCCTGACTCTTTTGCTCAATGTGACGTCAGTGTTATTCCATTCCTAGAATTACAGAGAATTAGCAACTCCCCTCCTAATTGAAATTGGAGCTCAGACTGCTAACCACGTGTCTCAATAAAAGTTCCATACCACTGAGCTATTTATGCATCAGTCTTCTTATCATCAAATTGTCGCTCATTGTGTCATCTGCCATCATCGTCACCATCATCACTCCAATATATTTTATTCAGCCCTTTCCCCTTTTTGAGGGCTGCTGACTTCCACACATTCCAACCCTCCAACTTATGTGATGCCCGTTCACTCAACCTGTCCTGAGACAAGAGGGGACTGGTTGCAGGGAATATTTGAATTGAATAACATACATTGACCTTGGCTGTTTATGGTTACGTCACAAACCAATACTATGCAAAATAAAGCAAGGCACTATTGCACCACCGTTGCTTCTCATGTTTTGATGGTCTTCATTTTTGTCTTTTGCCCTTCACTCTAACCTCCATTAGTTCTTTGTTGGATCTCTTGTTTTTCGTTGGATTTTTTCCCCAAATTTCATGCTGAAGAAAATTTATTAAAAGGAATCAAATCTTTGTTTCTTTAGGACCATCTTGAACCTTGTCAGAAGGTTCCAATCCCTTGCATCAACGAATGTGGAAGAACAGACATACCTAGAAGTCAGGTAAACAAAGTTTGCATTTGTTTAGTGCATTTTGAAATTTTTTAACAGGCAGTGGACCGAGAAGATAAAAAAAGTTAACTTGCTAAAACACAGTGCCTTGACAAAAGAAGGAATGAGGAATGATAACAATTTGAGATAAACCTTGTTATGATTTGAATCTTAATTGTTTTCTAAAAAATTTTCTAAAGAAGTCAGTGGACCTCAAAAGTTTTATAGAAAGTAGCCTTTTATTTTGCAACAAGGACTGTGAGCAAATATATATAATATAAAGATAACAACAATCCGTACAAAGCATCTGTGCATGTTCTGAACTTGTTTGGATGCCTTGGTGCTTCTAGGCTAGTCAAATGCGTAGGGCCCTGTATTAGTGCACAGGTTTTGGCCATATGAAGCTAAGACCACAGAACTGGTTGATGTCCTGCAGTGAAGTATTTTGTGGGTGTTTATCAGAAGCCTTTTATCCAATTAAGTCACAGACATATCCATATAGATCAAGTTAGGCAAGAAACTTTGCTTGGAAATGATTTTTGCAGCTATTCTTGCCAATTGGTATTTCTTTGAGTCAGTGGTTAGCTTTCCAAGTTTTGTGGCATTTTGTGCCATTTTGTGGTATTTTTGTGCAATTCTATGGGATTTTGTGGTATTTTGTAACTATTATTCTCTAGTGTCAATAGATCAGACTTTCAACGGATGTAACTCAGTAAATCATGATTTTATAATGTTAACAAAAGGCTTACTCCAAGAAGGTCCCAAAAAATGTATCTTGCCTTTGTGTGCCATTTTCTACCTTTATATGTGATTATAAAAATGGTGCTTGCTTTGTCAATCATCAAGGTTTTTGGCTGCATGCCAGCTATTTGTAGTAATTATTATTATAATAGAAATAGAAGAAAAAAGAATAGCGATCTGAATTATTATAATAATTGTAAGAGTCATTAATATTGCCTCATTTGCCCATACAGGTCAGTAGAGTTCATTGTGTGGTTTTCATATAACTGAGAGCATAATATTGTTGAAATATCTTGCAATATTCTTGAAATAAGCTCCTTTTCTCTCTACGCTTAAGAACATCAAGAGAATTAATCCCAACAGCCATGTCCTGTGATGTCTATGACAGTCTGTTTGTAAGATGAGAATGTGCACTTGTGGAGGTATGATGAAATGCATTTGGTGCAAAGTCATATGGCTAGAGGGTAATTAATCGAAGAATGGTTTAAGGATTTAGCGTAATTCGTGCTAAAGAATCCTGAAATCTAAGAAAACAAATGAATTAATAATGACTGAGATTAATTCCACCTGCCTCGCGCTCACCAAGCTCCCATTCACTCCGTTAGAAGCTATTCACAGACACAGTATGCACTTCTTTAAATGTGTCTCACCTTTTGTTGCCTCCTTCTTAATGTGATGGCTATGATTTATTGATTGATTTGTACGTCACATTGAGGCAACTGATTCTGTTTGCGAAAGCATCATGCACTTAAGAAATGGGTATGTACCTAACACCGTTTCAGAATTCCCTAGTGAATGAATGATTCCACTTGCCAGCGGGAATTGGACCGCTGGTTTGCATTCTGACCGAATTGGGTCTATATTTGTTAACTTGTCATGCTAGTTATGTTTAATAACTACCTGTGTGGACGATTTCTTTAAGATATACCACAAATCACTATGGTTTCTAGACAGTTAATGGTGCCGTGGTGTAGTAGTTAATCATGCGAGCTCATAACGCAGGGGTCCTGAGTTTGATTCCTCCCTGTCACAATCAGACCGCCATTAGTGGGGAAGGCAACGGGAAACCCCCTTATAAAAATCAATTTCCCTAGAAAAAACTCAGAGCCCTGTCTCTGGTTTCTGCTATGCTCGAAATCGAGTATGCAACGCAGTTCTAGACATAGTCTTAATCTGCTAGTGGCATATCACTCGGAAAAATCTCGTATACTAGGTGAAGAAATCACACAAAAAATCACAAAAATCACAAAGGAAATCACTAGAATCACACCAAATCACTAGAAAATCATTGTGATTTTTAAAGTCACAGAAAACTCGTACGCATTTCTCCGGGTGATATGCCCCTCGCTAATTTCAGTTCTCTTAAGAACTGCCACTCGCATTTTTCATCCTTCAGTTACCTTTGCTGGAGTTTTTTAGTGTTTTCGATGGAATACCCTGTGATACCTACTAGAAGCTTCACTTTCTGAGCATTGCCTTAGTATTGCCTCTTGATTTCACCGCACCCCCTTATCGCTAAACCTAGAACTCTAGCAAGCTATAGACACCTCCGTTATGAGTGAATGTTGCACTTTATCAAGACTAAAAGCTTCGTTGTTAGCTCAGCTTTCTTTATCTGTCATCAGAAAACAATTCATTCCCTATAAATCCAAAGAGACCGTAGCATATTGGATAGCATGCATGATTCATAGACATAATGTTTGCAGTTCGAATCTCGTTGATGCTATTGGTGGCGTTAGGAAGAGAATGCCACCTTAATCGTATATGTCTCAATCAATCAAGTCCTAATCTTTGGTGGAAATCTCCGCCTCCTGGTTTAGGTTATGCCCTCCCTAGGGGTATAAAGGAAGCACTAATGGGGGTTTTTCTTCACTCGGCGTTGAAATATTCATGAAAAGGGGAACAGAGAACCTGAGCATGAACACAACTTTATTGAAATACTGCGCTGTTGAAAAGAAGAGTTTAATAGGTTTATGTACGTACACAGTGTGAGGGCATAGTATCTCTGACATGCATGAGTGTGTACTTTGTTGTTTGGAATTGTCAGGAAAATCCGCTTTTTGATCGGGACGTGTTATAGTGGCATAGTAGTTCAATTCTCAGCGTGTCATGAAAGCGTTTGAATAATTCATTTTGGCAAGAAGGCAGCGTAAACAGCTTTGCATAGTTTGTTGTTATCACAGGAAATTTTTCCGTTGATCGTCGCTAGATTTCTGGAGCATGGATGGTTGATAAGAAAACTGACCATTTGATGCGTACTTCGCTATTAAACACGGAACATTCAAACAGCGATGAGTTTAGTCACTGTCGAAGTTACTAAAAGTGTTTGCTATGGGTTGGAAACATCGCAGGAAGACCCTGCTGAATCTCGGGACGAGAATATTGCTAATGAAATTTCGAGCGCGTTCAATTTAATGAAACTTAGAATTGAAGGCCGAAATGCGGGACAAAAGGAAAAGAAATCGCGGAGCAAATATGAAAGCAAACATAGAGTAAGTTTTTTTTGGTCTCTCTCTGTTTTTATTACGTTAAGATTTTAGCTGATTAAGTCATATGTTATTATCAACCTTTATTCATATGCGTTCATTTGTTTTTTAATTCCATCTTATACTTCCTTATCTTATATTTATTTAGTCACGTCAAGTCAACGGGTAATTTCTTTTCCATCTCCATTTCCCCTTTTTTTGGCCGTGAATATAGCGTTTGTGACTTACGTTTATCATTTTTATTCCATGTGGTTGTTATGCATCTTTTATTCTGCATAATTAGTAATTAATTCGGGCAATTAAATTGCATTTTGATTGTTCGGTATCCGTCGTTGGGTCGTTCAGTCCTTGCTACTTCCTGAGTTTAGATTGCTCATCGTTTCTGTATAATACACCTCCATTGTAGGTATGTTGTAAAAGCATCCCAGACCCCACGACAATGGTGGTGATGATGATGATTATGATAATTGATGATGATGATGATGATGATGATAATTGATGATGATGAGAGTTGATGATGATGATTATTATTATGATGATTAATGATGCTGATGCTGATCATGATCATGATCATGATCATGATGATGATGATGATGATGATGATGATGACAAAGATTATAATGAAGATGATGATGGTAATTGATGACGATGGTGATTGATGATAGGAGAAAAATCAGGTGCAACCAAGGTCTGAAATTTGATAAGCTTGAGATGTCAGAAAGGATTCCCACAGTTTGCATTTTACAGTTTGCAAAAGGAAGATAATCTTCTCGACAATCTTCCTATCTAACTCAAAAAATTTGAAATTTAAGGCAAGAGAATTAATCCTCCTAGTTTCGAACTCCACGCCCTCTCATATTGAGAAAGTTTTTATCGGTGTTAAACAATTGTTACCTTCGTTTTCTATAAACATTTAACAATTGACCTTTGGAAATATCGCCGTGAAGATAAAGCCACCTTCCCACATAAAACCACGAACGCTTTATTCGTCCACTAAGCAGTGAATACGTGTGGTTAATTTGCTTCATGAAATAATTTTACTGTAAATATTACTTTTGTCCCAGATCTCAAAAATTAGTTCCCTGTATTAATTGTGCTCCACTTTGTAGTTTATTGCAATCTATCTCAAAGATGAAGTTTGGAAAGTGCGCCCTTTCTGAGTTTCTTTTGGACTACCAAACTTTTTTGACTTAACAGTCAATTAAATATATTTCATTCGTATATTATCTTGATTCACCCTCCGCTCAGGTCATAGGCTGGTTTTTGCAAACAAAATACCGGTCAAACTGGTTTGTTTATTATTGAAACGTTTCAAGCTTGCTTCAAACAGCAGCCAACATTTTCGCTATTTTTACTGACCTGCTCTGCTCGGAGCAAAATCTTCAGTTGTTCCGTCATACTTGCCTGTTCGAATTCCTAGTCAAACTTCTTATCTTCCATACTTGATAAATCTTTCAATTTAAGATTGAAAGCTCATTAGGTTGATATGATATTTATGATAATTGATTATTTTTGCTTTTTGTCAGATGTCTACTCATATCGATGCAGACGGAGAATGCCCTTTGGCCGTCGTTCCATGCAAATACCATGATTTTGGATGCAAATTCAAGGTATTTTCTTTGCTATTTTTTACCTTTGGGGTATTTCTTACCCATCGTAAGCTTAAGGTTAAGCAGGGGGCTGCGATTTGCTCTAGATAAGGTGCACAGCGGAGCTGCAATTTGATCGTATTCAGCAGATTAAACCGTTTTGCCTTCAGATAATATTTACAGTATAAGTTGAAATGTTATTTGGGATCCATGTTTTTCGTAATGGACTGGTATGTCTTTGTTATCCTTTAGGGAAGACGAGTAGATATGGAAGGCCATTTGTCCGAGACAATGCAACAGCATTTAGACCTTGCCCATACACGTATCAAAGAATTGGAAGTGCGACAAGAGAACATATGCATGAATGGAAAATTTCTATGGAAAATATCGAATTATTCGCAGCTATCGCAGCAGGCCCAAACAAAAAAAGAAAAAGAGAAGTTATGCAGCCCGCCGTTTTATACAGGTCAGTACGGATATAAATTGAGGGCGGAGGCGTTCCTCTGTGGTCTGGGCCAAGGGAAAGGCTCTCATCTGTCACTGTACGTCGTTATCATGAAAGGGGAGTACGATGCGATCTTGCCATGGCCATTTCAACAACGAGTCGATTTCACACTGATTGATCAAGATGATGATCCGAACAACCGACAGAACAAGGTTTGGCGACTGTCTTGTGATCGTAATAGTGACTATTTCAAACGACCCAACCGCTCGAAAAGTCTCGGGTTCGGTTGTCCCAAATTCGTATCCTTGGAGACTCTACGAACTGCTCGAAATTACGTCAAAGATGATACAATATTTATCAAAATTGAAGTGGAGCCAACGGAGACATTGATCTGAAGATTTCGGTTGCTGTATATTCCTACCAAAAATTTTAGCTTAAGTTCCAATTGTATGTGTACATTTAATTAGTACGGTTTAAAAATGTTATGTAAATGAAAAAAACCCAGACCTAAACGTAGGATTGGTTTCACCCCGATAATTCCGACTCATGTTAGAATAAATGTGGTCGTTATTTGCGTGTTTTAAAATAGACCTTGGCACTAGTTAACGGAATATTGCACCCTGTATTTATTAAGGATGTAAAAGTAAGGAAGCAAGGGGAGAGAATCGGAAAGGATAAACACCGAGGCCTTCTGGAAACAAGGATAATTGTCAGCAATCGAATGAAGTTGTTAAGGCAAAATAAGGTTGAGGAAAGTTGGGTTCCTTACGGGACACGATCTTTAGGGAGCACCTTGTTAGAGAGGTACCGTGCTTTGTTATGACCTTTTTTGAGGAAGGCTGGTTCGTTGCTTTCCTCGCCGTATTTTACTCCTGCTGTATTCTAGATGGCTATTTACTGTTGGGTAGTCAAATCAATGGGCATTTCGAAACGGGAACGACTGTGGCTCTGATCAGTGATACCAATTTCCCTCACAAAGCTGCGAGTGCCTTGATCATAACTTATTGACCATAATAGCACCGGCCTTTAACATTCACAATTTGAGATTGACTCAACACAGACTTAGTTTTGATTAGAGGCCTTAAACACGCTTGGTTAAATATTGGCTGCCAAAGGTTGACCAAGTGCGTAGGCAAAGGCCAACGCGCCTAAAGAACCAAAATGATATCAGAGCAATTTAGATTCTTTCACTGAGTCAATGGATTCCTGATATCTTGACTGGGATTAGTTTGAATCCCATATTTTAAGAATTCAAACCAAAGTTGAGGCAAATCAAGCAAAATCTGATTTTCGAGTGGGTGCAATATCCTATCCTTTTTATTGATCTACGTTGCGACAGAAATCGGCGAAAGTTAAGCCAAAGCTTTCGGTGATTTGGTGACCAAGACGTGACATAGACATAGAATAGTTTTGAGAAAGAACATATAATGTATTTAAAGGAATGATAAGTAAAAGAAAATTGGATCTTTATTGAGTAGCAAAATAAGACTTTACCGTGAAGAGAAAATAAAGGAAATAAACGAATTCTAAAGTATTTTGCTGTTTTTCCTGCAACATCCGTCTGAAGCTATCCCATGCAGAATTTGTTTCGCTCGAGCTTTTCCACCTTGTTTGTGATTAAACGAAAACAATTTTTTTCGTCGTCACGCTCTTTCCCCGCACATATTTTCGTTGTAATTGAGAATGAAGTCGCTAGCTGCCCAATGCCTTTCCCGAATTCTATCGCGTGCGATTCATGAAGATGATTGGCTAATGCTATTGCTAGACAATTGCTAGACGTCCTTCATTTACCACAACATTCCTGCAACTTGTTTCGTGCAATTTCGATTCGCATTTTGTGCTCAACACTAAAAATTCTCACTTTTTATAAGTTTGTTGAGAATCGTCCCCAGGTCCTTGATTGCCTGTGTCATCATCATTCGAGTGTTTTCTTCAGACAGTCTTACCTGCTGTAGCAGCTCACAATGCTGCGCATGCGCTCTCTCTAACAGTTCAGTTTGCTGCATGAGTATTCTGCAAAGCTTTTCATTGACACTCGTCTCTTCATCAGCAATCACTCTGCTGCGCTTTCTGTTGCCATGTTCGTCGTTATCTTCCGCGAGAGACCGCTTTGATTGGATCGCTCCATTCACGTGTTTCCCAGAGACTTGCATTCTCTCGTCGCCATCATCATCAAAATCATCGTCTTCAGCACTGTTACCATATAATGCACTCAGCCTATTATCCACGTTCTTTAGATGTTCCTGGTCACCTAGTCTTCGATTTTCCAAGTATCTCTCCTCGGCAAGTACATTTTTCTCCCACTCACCTTCAGTTACTCCATGGCCTAAGTCTGGCATTTCTCTTTCGCTGCCAACTGGTGTCTTACCTTTGTTTGCATCGCTCATTTTCATCACCATCGTTACACTCTCCTCTTCGCCCATGTCTTGCTCTGCGAAGCTTGTAAGCTCGGCTTCATTCTCATAACTTAGAACTCTTTCTACTGCTTCGTAAAGAGACGATCTTTCCCGCACGATTCCCTCGCTCGACCCGCGCGAGTACTCTGTTCGTTGCAATTTGTGTTTTTTGATCATGTTGTTCCATTTGTCCTTGCACTGCATCCAAGACTTCAAAGACACCTGGGGCATGTGCTGCTTGCTTTCTCGAAAAAGCTCCTGCGCAATGGCTTCCCACGTTCTTCTATTGACCTTTTTCAGCCTTTTCCCTATCGTGAAATCGGCATACGTCTTGACAAGAACTTCTTCTTCCGTCGGTGTCCAGCACGCGCGAGGTACCTGCATTTGGTGAGCGCCTTGTATGGGTGTTCTATCCACTTTGTCGTCTCCACACTTCAAGATGGGTGTGCTCTGTTGTGATACCACGGCTCTTGCACTCGTTGAACTCGGCATTGAACTGCTTGCCATAGCTGGTATTGGCATTGGCGCCATGTGCCCCATCGGCATTGGCTGCATTCCTGAGACAGGCATCGCTGCCGGATTCATGCCTTGATGCATTTGTCCGAATATCTGCTGGGGCATTTGTGGGTGCTGTTGGGGACCCTGCGGGTAGCCATTGAAACCAGGGGGCGGTGCGTAATATGGTACCCTGAATTGGACAAAAAGGGGCTTCATTCGCTTGTCGAACTGGAATTGATATTTCCTCGAAGGTTGAAAAGAGATGGGATCAAAGGGAGATGTATGCGAAAGGTTCCTCTTACTTAATTCTCGCCTGCTTCCAGAACGATCCTACTTGATTAAAACCCTAAATCACTACTGCCCTGTTTCATTTGGAATTATTTGAAATTGACTGTTTATTAGTCAAACGCGAGGCATGCTATAACCACGACCTGCAAGACGGCAGCGGCAACTATCACGTGATTCTAACCATTCGTAAACAAGAAACCCAAATGTCTAGGCCGAAAACCCGCGTTACTCTCAATAACATTTGGTCAAAAATTGAGTACTTAGATCAGGTTCCGTTTAGCCATTTAGCTTGTATCATGGATGAATTCAATTCAAACAAAGGCCCAAAATTTAATCGCTATATCACGTACATTTGTCTAGGTTTATCAAAGTAGTTACAACTAAACTTTTTTGAGATGATAAGCCAGACAAAGGGACTGATAGGGAAAGCGTATTTATTATGAATTCTCCTTTCAGGGAAATGTGCTTTACCAGCGTACCTCTAACTTAGACACATGTCTGTTTCATACATAGCCTCGCGAAAATAAAGCTATCAAACAATTTGTTTCTGTCTTCATGGGCCAAAGGGAAGCGAATCTTTAAGAATCTCTGGTAACCTAATAATGAGTCAACCATCCTTCCGGACGCATACTTACATAAAAACCTGAGGGACATACTGGCCAACATTGCCCGGGCCGTTGTGTGGCATTCCATTCTTCGTGCCCTCCGAAATCGCTGGCTTTTCATTCATACTTCGTCCTGCGATGGAAACTGTCCGTAAAACCGAAGTTTGAACCACGTCCGCACCTGCTCGGGGAGTTTGCCTTCACATTGTCAGCGATAAAACGTTTCATTCGTCGAAAACAATTGGATCGATAGTAACCGAAATTTTACTGGCTTATTTACGATCGTAAAGAACAATACAGTGGTTTTGAGATTCACTGCACGACAGGTGGTATCCATTATTTCAACCGCCTTTGTCTTGGGTGTAAATACAAGACCTACAACTACAGCTACGCAAACAAAACCGACAGAGAATCAGACAAATTTAGCCTCGCCTTTTCTAGGTTTTTTTTATGTTGGGGAAAGCCCTTGGCGGCCAATAGCGAATCCCTAAAATGAGAAGGAAGAGGAAGGCAAGACAAAGGCCTCAGTTTGGGTTCGCATTACAAATTTTGATGGTAGCTGTCACCGTGTTAATGATAAACGTTAGAAATTCAGGTCAGGTTTGATATGATGAATCCCAGATGAGAGATACAATCGGTAAAATGATAGTTTTTCCTCGAAAGAAGGCAGTCAGTAAATATAATGCTCTCTGCAGGTAATTCGAGGCATCACATAAAACCCCGGGATAATCTTCTAGAAAAAATATTCACTCTACTTTTACTGTTTTTAATAATTGCATATTCTCAATGCACCGCAACCCCTTCATGTGGGTAAATAGGCGACTGTGGGAATGCGGGATAGAGCCCTTTTCCTGGTAGGGAGAGGAATTCGGATGGATCGATGGTGCCTGGAACGCAGATAGCCAGGGGAAGGCCACACTAGATTGCAACGGTGTGCTCTTACCACTTAACGCAGGATTCAGTTGTCTTGAGAGCCTGCTGCATCTATAAGCCACCTGATAATGATAATAGTAATATCTAATATTTTAAGTGGGTAGCCTGTACTAATCGAGCAAGAGTTCAATCTTTTGCAACAGGCCCCACTATCTTTTAAAAATCGGGTATCAGTTAAAATGCTTAGATCCTAGTATTCAATGCTGAAATGAGAGACTTGCGTGTTCTTGGCAAACGGGAAATCGCTGCAAAGGATGACAGTCAAGTCTGGTCAAGGCCTAATGCTTCTAGACCTGAACCAACGTCAGCTGAGAACAAGGACTCAAAAACTATTTTTTTTTCTTTATTGGGTTATGTTGGGGAAAGGCCATGGTGGCCTATACAATGCCTCAACAAAGGAAGAAAGAAGAAAGCGAAAGGCTAAGAGGAGAGAGAGATCAGATCAAGTCTATTGATCTTGGATTTGAAAGATGGCAAGTTGTAAGATTCAGGAAAGCAGGATGAAGGCAAGACGTTCCATAAGTTGCATGTTCTAGGAATGAATGATGATTTGTGGGACAGAGTTCGTGGATTAGGCAGCGCCAAACGCCAAGCTGACGACAAAAAATTTCGGTGCTCCATAGCGACCAACCTTCGATCAACGAGCGAACGAAAAATCTGATCAAAGTTGATCTGAAGTGGAGAGAATTGCCAGCTATTCATTTGTCTCTTCTTCATTGCTTATTTGTCTCTTTTCATATCATACCACCAAATTTCACTCCGAATATTAAAACACATGTTTTAGATATTTACTGGTCTTTTAGGGTTACTTTTGTGAAGGGAATACTAAAGAGGCTTTGGAGGTTTCTCAATGTTCGAAAGCCAGCTATTTTTAGTGTACCTTCTTGCTTGTTGCGTGTTTTCAATGACCATAGCCCCCCCCCCCCCCCCCCAGTTTTTGACAAGCTGTGCAAAAGTGCCCCTTCCAAATCCAAAAGTGCCCTTTTTGCAAAATAATTCTTTTGCTCAACTTTTCATTGCAAGATAAGACCCAGAACGACATTTGTAATCAAGGCTTTCCATGAGGATGATTGTCAGCATAGCTTTCATTAAATTTGCATTATCTGTGTTCAGCAGATTCCGTTATCAGCGGCCGTCTCTGCTGTTTTAGAATGTGCTCTTCTTAGCCATTCGCTTTCTTCATTCTTCCTTTGTTGGGGCTCTGTATATGCCACCATGGCCTTTCCTCAACATAACTCACTAAAAATAGCCTGATCTTAATTCATGCTAGAAAATGAAGAAAGTTTAAAATGGACGACTTTTGGCAAAAATGGCAAGCCTTACTTTTTGGCCAAAATATGGTGTTTTAGGGGCACTTCTTAAATTTTGAACTCTCTAAGCCTTTTTGTTGAAGCTTTCCCTAACCTCGATTTCGCAACGTTGCTAATATATATTGTTGCCATAGATACTTCAGAGTAGAAAACAACTGGTGCTGCAGAGTTGAATATTTCGAAAAAGCGTCGAGGAATCTTAGGATTAAATATTTCCCGATAAAGAGAAGTTAAAACCAAAGGATCGAGGATGTCAAAGAATTTCAGCGCAAACCAGGTATCCATTCAAAGCGTACTTGTTTACATCAAGCTCCTAGGCCTAACGTGGCTTCTGAAGGAGTGATTCTATTTAGGCCACCACGTTTTAGTAAAATTGCTTCCGAAAATAGCCATGCGACTTTAAAAATCCAATGTTAAAGATTCTATTACATATGTAGTCTAGATCTTGTATTCATGAAGAGAAATTGGATTCATACAATCAAGGCGAACTCAATTTTTATAGTAGCCTGGCTGTAGTCCACATTACTGTATTTAGAAGTAATCTCTACAGATCGTTTCAGAAGTTGCTAGAATTTCACCTAGCCTACAAAGGACTTTGACTTTGCATAATATATTTTTACATGAATTTCTTTCAGTTTTGAGCATCTTTCCTAGTGAAAGTCCGTTTTCATCAATTTTATTTTGTTCTCCACCATATTAGATGCAAGTCAAAATTATTTGGCCTTCTTGATAATTGTGTGAGTCAACCTGTCCACTTATCAATTTACAGTTAGGTAGCAATTTCTCTTGTTGGATAGATTTTCACAGATGTCTTAGTTGCCTGAAAATAATAAGATTTGCTTATCAGATTGCTGAGCAACAGAAAGATATGTTTATGAAAGAGCACCAGATCCTCTATCAAGAAAATTACAGAAAAATTTTTATGGTCAATAACTTCAGATCAAAATGATTAGAATTTGACTCATCATCATAACCATAGCCAAGACCATTGGTGCACCTGGTTGGCGGTCTTCTTTCTCCACAAAGCTCTACCTGCAGCTTCTCATTCCTGTTACTTCCTTTATTGTCGTCCGTTCAGAAATGTGATTAAGTGTGATTAAGTTAAAATAAGAAAGAAAAATTTTGGACATTACAACCACAGATGGAGAGAGACTTTTTTCAGATACTTAACAATGTTTTTTAAGATTTCCTTCGAATATTCTCAAAATCTTTGTATTTCTTGAAGGCTTATTTAGATTTGGAAATTTCATTTCAGTATGAAAAGTCCTTTACTTCTCAAAGGCTTAAGAACTGGCAGATTCCAAAATACTTTAAAGAGGTAAGTAAAATTTGTTGCTTTATAAACCAACATGACTTTACCCATGTATCTACATTTTGTGGTTTATAGAATCAATCTGCATTAGCTGCTCCAAGGAATAATTATTACATGAAATTTTGAAGAATTTTTCTGTAGCTGAAAAGACCTTATAGTCACCACAATATTTTTAAACAAAGTCTGGGATTTTTGAATGTCCCAAAAGCAAAGAGGCAAACTCCAGCCTTGAATTGTAAGTTGAATCTTTTGAACCGGAGAATTGACTGAGATTAATCTTGAATCCCATAAGTTCAAGGAGAATTATCAGAGAAACTCAAAGGCCAAACTGTGTTCCTTTTAGCAGTTCTATTGCCTAACATACAAAAAGCAATGTGTCTGCCTAAAGCAACTTTTTTGCAGCAAATGGCAAAAAGTGTGTATAACTAATACATTTTCATTTACAGCATCCTACTGCAATGATTGGTGCCACAATACCCTTAAGCAATGACAGAGGACATTTGTTAGAAGGAGTCCCGCGAGCAAAAACATCTCCTTGGGGAGATTTTAAAGGCACGTGGGACAGCAAGATGGACTGTCAAAAGACTGTACATTCCCAAACCCTGACCACTTTGAAGTCAGAAGGGGCAAGCTGCATGAACAATCAAGTAAAAAAGACAAAGCACTTAAGACAGAAAGGACAGACATTGACAAACAAAGAGCAAGATGAAATATTCCAAGACTTTTCAAAGTTGAAGCCAAACGGTAGTGGAAGTCCGATAGGGAGTCCAACTGGTGATGACAAGTTTCATCTTACTGAGGTGCAGCAGAATATTAATGTTGCGAGTCCCGTTCATCGTGTTACTATACAGTCCCCTGTTGAGAACAAAATGGCTACCCAAATGAAAGCAAGTCCGGTAGCCTCCCCTGTTGTCCAATCTCTCAAGCCCAAAACGCCAAACACGCCAACTTTAGAAGATAGACCAGCAACACAAATTAAGGCAAACTCACCGCTGGCACCAGTGCCAGATTCGTGTAGGAAATCGGTAAGCCCTGCATTGGTTGACTAGAAAAGGCTTACTTTTGGATGGGACAATTCTAAAGCACAATCGAATCTTCTAATGATATAATATGTTGTCATACATAGCATGAAAGCTATTTGTACGGAAAATTACTTGATATTATTTGAGTGTACAACAAGATTTGCGTTAATGTTAAATAATTAAACAATAGCTGCAGTAAAGGAGACTTAATAAATTCTCGTTATTCTGTTTCAAAGGCCTTCATTCAAGGCGAGGAAAGCTCTGTGGAAAAGCACCTCTCAAAATCGCTACCGTCAGTGGCTTGAGTCCACTCTTACCTTACCTTTCACTCAGAGTGAGGAGAGTCACTCGCCCTCTGTCATTTTAAGTGTAGGAATCACGATGTGTGGTCGTATCGAGAGGAATCGTACGGACGCTGCTCAATAAGCGTCGCTTCACCATCTCCTAAAATCTACCTTTGGATGTTATGAGACTTCATCCTAGCATCCAAATGTAGATTTCTAAACACTGGGAAGTTTTGATTATGGAATGATGTTGGCGTCCTGCCTCTCAATGAAACCACGCCTCGTGATTCCTACCCCTGGAATTGGAGAGCGCCAACGACTCTCCTCACTCTGAGTGGAAGTTTAGATGAGGGTGGATTCAAGCTACTGACCACATGATGAACTACGTAAAAGGATGAGCAAGAAGAAAAGGACTGCGTTTGACTCTGTGTCCTGGTCGAGCAGTTCACTGCAAGCCTTTCACTAGTTCCCCAAAGACGCTTTGAAACTCTAGCTGGAAAAAATACAATCTTGTTGAAATGAATCAACACTTTACCGATTCCAAAGCATTCCTGCAGGTTAACCAGCTTCTGACCGACGAGGGTCATTTGATCATTGGTAATTCAACCTCGCTTTCCCACAGTCACATAGCTTTCAACTGGAAACCGTTTTCGGTGTGTTCTTGTGCATTCTAAAAATAATCATTTGTCTTTTCTGGTTTCTTTATCAAACTTTTCTTGCTTTTCTTTGACTAGATACCATCTGATTGCAGAGATTTGAGAACGCTCTGTTCATACTTTTCCTTTGCTAAGATTCTCTCGGCACGGCCATTAAAATGTTGCAAAACCGTTGTGAGAAGAATTCCAGGGATACATAATGACTAAAATCATGACATTTTTTAATCATTGTCGAGATACAGGGTCCCTCGTTATCTTTTCAACTTTTACATTAACTTATACATGGATTAACACATACACGGATTAACACATACATGAATTAACAAACTGCAATAGAAAATATCGCAAGGAAATTATATTCTACATCAATCCTGCAAGCAGAATACAAAACAGAATGGTGATCAACTAAACACATGAATTACAAATATGAGCACTAGGCGAATACGACCGTTTTTCGAAATGGCTAGGGACGACATCAATCGGTCATTTTATTACCATTTAAAAAGAATCGAAGATGATGTTGATGTTGGGTCCCTTACTCTAGCCAGCGTTGAGGAGTGCCTTCTAAGAGATATGCTACCGTGAACCAGGGCATTTTGAGGTAGATTGGCCACTTCCTTTCCTCTACACTCTTAGTCCCTAGCTTTGAGCAAACCACCCGTTTACCCGCTGGGTGGACAGAGAGTGGGTGATGACAAACGTGCACCAGCATGCCTTAATCCCAGGGGTTCTGCAGGGTGGAAACGTGCCTCAATCACCATGTCAACTGCCCCTTATTGGATAACGACAGCCCTAGCTTAGAGCTGTCGTATCACACGGGTAATATTCAATATGCAACCGAGAAGTCTCTATAATCTTGTATTAATCCAATGTCACTCGATACCGATACCGAGTTGAACTACCTCAAGCTCGCGCAATGCTTATTGGTGTCAAATTATGGCTGCAACATTCCCGGGGGGGGGGACTTTTAAATTGTTTTGCAATTTGGACACCCAATTTTCATAGGGAACTATGTGTCAGCTCTTCGCCTGATACTTATCGCGTGATTCAAACCACGAAACATAACCGATGATGTACTCGAAGCTAGTGAATGGGGCAGGTGTTTAAAAGGAACACAGAGCCCTAGACCTGTCCCGGTTTTAAAAACAACAATCCCTCATTACATCGCCTTCGGTGTGGACACGGAGGCACCACATATTTCCCAAGGTGGCGTTGCATTTCCAGCTGATGCCTTGGCATGCGCAAACTTCGAATCGTCGGGGACTGCTAAAACTCATCTAAGGAAATCACAGGAAAGTGAGATTGGAACGTCGAGTATTGAAATCTGATTAAAAAACAGCATCTACATGACAGACATTTTCTCTAGGGGGGATTCAGGCTTTGGCATTTTGTAACTGACGCCTTCTAGATTATCTTTCGCGCTGTCTACTTTTTCGTTATATCGATTTTTGCTTTCAAAGTCTTGGTCGTCGTCTTTGACATTTTCTTGTTCCTCTTTGCAGTACTTTCCTTCTTCAATGCCACCTCTGCTCCTAACAGGGAGACAGGGAAATATGCAGAATCGGGACCGATTTGAGAACAGATCTGAATCACTCTTATCGCTACCCTCAATTGTCATTTTCGATCTTCTACTTTTAAGTATTTCAAAATCACTTTCCCTTCTTTCGCTTTCATTTTTCTCATTTTGCGCTGTCTTTGGTAATATTCTAATCTCTTCATCGCAGGAATCTCGGTTCTCGGCACAATATGGTATGAGAAAAATCAGGCATACTCCAGCTGCCATGAAGCCACCGGCAACGTAAAAGGCAACAGAATAACTACCAGAAAGATCAAATATCCAACCTAGAAGAGTGGACGAGAAATGTTAATACTTTGAGTTTCCCTTGATATATCTTTATCATGTTTTGATATACAACACTTTAGTGTTGCACAAAAAAGCGAACAAATTTCTTTCAATTGAGCTTCGTTTCGTCTGATAATCATCCGAGCATGAAATCTCGGATAATGGTCTAAATAAAACAAGATATTTCGCTGTAGAGAATTAAGTATTGCGCATGAAGAAGAGAAGATTTTGCCTTCAAGACCTTATCGTTTGGCAGTCATCAGAGCGGGAAGAGCACCATATTCCAACGAGTTCTGCACCAATGAATAAGTCAAAACGAATGAATAATGTTTCAGGTTTTCTGTGCAATATTACCATTGATGTTGAATTATTCTGTGGATAAACAGTGCTACCATAGTTTCACTACAAAGTGTCCATCTTTCCTGAAAAATTTCTTAACAAATTGACGTCTGCTATAGCCTGGTTCTCAGTTTCTTTGTTCCTTCGCAGCGAGAAATGTGCAACAGCGGCTCTTGAACGCAGCAGTTCAAATTTCAAGCAGGCAAGAAAGTAAAACGAAATTCATTGAAGGTAAAGGGCATTTAAATGGTGGGGCAGAAATCTTCCGCTGGTGGGGAATCGCCCCACTACTTTAAATCTTAAACTGACCTGTTCTCGAACCAACATTTCAAACTCATTTCATTCTCGAACCAACATTTCACACTTCATCGATGAACGCCGTCTTCCTCAACTTTTCTAACTTGTTACAAAGAAGCGGCCCTCACCACACAAATGCCCTCTGGATTTGAAAAAACGTGAAGTGTAGGCCATACGCCGCCTTCTTTGGCGGCTGATCCTAAGAACCACTGTTAAATAGCGCTTTGCAGACGTCCTTAAGAAGAGAAGTACATCCATTATACTCACTACGCCTCTAGATCTCAAACTTACTTTGTCGTACATTATAAAGATGAAATTTGGTTGAACTCACCAGCAACCGGGGGTCCGAGCATCGTCGGTATAGCCATAATCATGAACAGACTGCCAAGCGCTGGAGACAGCCTCCGTATCCCTACAACCTCTTTTGTGACGAGTGGAATGAGAACAACAAAGCATGCTTCGCCTAGTCCAAATACCAATGCGTACAGCACGAGCTCTGGGTATCCCTTGCCAACAGGGAGGAGCGTTGTGGATATACTCATGGTCAGCAGGCCAACTTGGTACATGTAGAAAATGTTGACTCTCTTAAAATCGGCTATTTTGCCCGCAAGGACCTTCCCAATCGTCGATGTTATTGACAATATCCCGATGAGGAATGACGCTTTTTCATCCGGGACTCCGATCAGAACAGCGTGGCGTTTCTAGAGATGAATAGTAATACATAATACTGATATATTAAAAGTGCGTAGCCTGTATTTGTTGATGAAATTGTCCATTTTTACACCAGCGCCTTCAAATAAAATGCTAAAAGTCGAAGTTAAAACCCTTGCAGCAACTTTTGAATTTTAGAATTGATGCTTCACTCAGTTTTTGTTGGAAAATTCATTGAAGGTGCTCGCATCCAGGGATGCAAGCATTTTTCGTTCTGGAGACTGAATGGAACATGCGAGGATATCATCAGCAAGGATTTTCACTTCATGACGGGATGGATGATTCTGGGGTGATATACTTCCTCGCATTTATCATGGTTAGTGGTTCAAGTGCCAATTAGAGCTCAACTTTCCCTCGGAGTAAAGAGGGGGGCTAGTCCTATGTCATTCCAGGCATAGAAACCACGAGGTGTTGTCACATCAAGAGGACGGACAAGGTTACTGCCCGATAAGGAAAAGGGTTTCGGATGCTACGCAGAAATCACAGGAAAAATGGTAGGTGGAGCTTTATTAAATGTTTTATCAGCCGTTCTTTTCCTCAATAGTTGTTATCTTTATCAATTCCTTCGATGTCTTGCCCCAACTATCCCCCCAAAGAAAGAAAAGAAACCTTCCTAGGCCACTAGAAAATGATGCCACTTACCAGATGAACGAATGGCACGAAGTAGCCGACCATGAAAGTCGATAAAGCTGTGACCCATGCAATATACGATTTATCCCTCCAAATTGATTTTTCCTTTCGACTTTTGCGCTTGTTATCATCAGAGCATGGAGCTTCGTGAAATTTCCGTTGCAAAACAGCGTATTTCTCAGCTACGGGTCTAAACGTGAGCGCGCAAGCAAGATTCAGGGCGTTTATCAATGCAAGTATCCGTAACGAATTGAGCAGGCCAAGTTTGAGAAGTATGAATTGGACGAACGGGCTTATAACAAGAGTCCCTAATCCACTGCCCGACGACACGAATCCGTTCACAAGTGCCAGCCTCTTGTCGAAGTATTGCACCAATATGATAAGAGTTGGAAAATAGCAAAACGAGGCACCGAGACCCCAGGTAATGCCATACGTAACGTACATAACTCCTAAAGATTGCGCAAATGACGACATAATGAGTCCAAACACGCAAAGGAACGCACCGATACTCCCTACGATTCGGCAGCCGTATTTCTCGCATAGTGTTGTAGTTAACGGACCACACAGGAACATCACACCAATGCCAAGAGAACCGACCCATGCTACAACGAAGCAGTTCGCATATATTAGCATACATTAGCACACAATTGCGCACATTAGCATACATTTGCATAACACTTGCATATATCAGCATACTTTCGCATAAAATAGCATACGAAACAAGTTTTTGCAGAATGCCAAATTATGACTTCGCATAGCAAGTTAAGCGTGGAGTGCACTAAAATTAATTTCAGTACTGTGCAGTGCAGTGCAGCTTAAGTGCAGCTAAGGTGCTAAAAGAACAGCATAGAATGGTATGGTACAGTAGAATATTGCAGTCCAGTACAATACAAAACAGTACAGTGCAGTACAGTACAGTACAGTACATCACAGTACAGTGCAGTACAATACAGTAAAATACGGTACAAGGTAATTCAGTACAGTTCAATGTAGAACCATACTGTATTCAAAGGCATGAAACAGTAGAACACAGTTTCATTACAGTTCAGCATAACTTTATACGGTATGCAGTGCGATGATGTAGTTCGCAGTGACATGTTTCAATACCATATTACTCCCTGATCATTTGCTAGGAGATGAGTCTTAGCACAACGCATCATAAGTAGTCGCCATTCCACCAACTGTCTTATTATTATTATTACTATTATTATTGCTGTTATTATTGTTATTGTTATTATTGTTACTATAAAATTCTTTCACGTTGGTATACTACATAGCTAATAAGAAACTAATTCAAACCAGCTGTTTACAGTACTAACAATCTAAGGAATATTAAAAAGATAATATTTTTTGCTATTTAGTCTTTTTTTTAAATTGCCTTTTTTTCCTTTGCTTCCTCTATTTATTCATTAGGATTGCTTTCCTAATTTCATCCTTGACATTTGTAATGCACATCGAATTGTTTTCAATCCATCTCTTAGCAGGTAGGCATTGAGCAGCAGGACTTTGCCTTTCATCAGCTTTTGTTTACACGCACACGAGCATTAACCTGTCGCTTGGGAATGCCGTGTTTTCTTATGTGTATACATTCATGTTTGCATAAACAATGCGTTGCCAAACACCTCCATTATAGTCCACTTTTGGCGATGCAAATGTGGGATACTGGAGTTCCATATTTTCAGACTAGACGAATTTCTGAAGGGCACCGTTGAGTAGTGGTCAAGTTCTCAGAGCCTCCGCGGTTTGCAATGAAAATGCAGCCATCAAAAGAGGCAAGAAGAGAATCATCTCATTACAAACCACTTCCCTAGAGAAAGCCTCTGAGTCCTTCCTCTCGTTTTTTTTCTGCACTCAGACTCGAGATTCGAGTGTGCAGCGAAATTGATATCCTCTAAACCCAAGATCAACCAGCTCAAAGAGACAGATTTAAATTAAGGACGAGGCATTCTCGTCTTAAGATCGTAACGAATCTTGAGGAAAATTGTAACAAATATTGAGAGATCTGGTTGATGTATTCCTGAGCAGGAAAACCTACTTGGTCTTACAGCAAAGATCGTCAGGGTAAATGTGGCAGGGAATCCTACCTCGCAAGTGGCCCTGGGTTAAAAGGCACTGCTTCCTATTGTTATATCAGTCTCATTTTACAGTACCACTTCCGTTTTCAATAGTTTGCCAGGGCAACGACACCTCCTCACGTGCGAATATATTTCAATCGTGGGGCACCATGACGAAAATAGTACGGACATTTCTGATTGACCTCTCAGGGCACATTTCCGGTACGATATCCTAAACCTCTGGGTAGACGCGTCTTGCTCGAATCGCTCTGGATTCGCACCTGACCCACGACACACGCGAACTGCAACCGTCCTGATTCGATGCATAAATAATCGATCGTTAAAGACATTAGTCTATAATGCGGAAGGTATTACCCGGAAGTAAGGCGATCTACTCAGATTACACGGACCCAATTAAGAGCACAAATGTTTCTCTCAAAGAACTACGGGTAAGCATCAAGACAACTGCTATCGATATCGCCTTAAAGACATAAAGGTCTTCTTGGCACAATGACAACACGGTATTATGCATCAACTGAGTACAGAGTACATCACGAATAGTCAATCTTCAATAGCATACACAAATCCCGCTTAAACAGCATGCACCCCCTGCCGAGCGACATATTCAACTTCTCTATGCAAACATAACGAGGATGACGCAGGAGGCTGTGTTATGATTATTGCCTATGTAATGATTTGCTATGCAATGGCGACGTCAGATTAAACACATATATGATATTTTGTCTCCGTGATCTGACGTGAAATGCAACAAGCAGTTTCTCGCACTTGCCCGTTCAAGCCCGCCCCACTTCCCATCTTGTTCACCTGGTCAATAGAGGTGCAATCAGTGCAGATCATCACGTTACTTGCCAAAACTCGACGATCAAATATTTGATAATCTTCGCGAAACAATTTTCTTTTTAAGATTTCATCTCAGACAATCGTTTGTTTGTTTTTTAGGTAAAGGTCAGTCCCTTTTATTACACATAAATCTCCTTATCTCCCTGCTTAAAACTCTTTATATAGTCTCACTAACCAGTTGCTCCTTTTGATTGATTATACTCTTTAATCAGAGCTGGGAAAATCGTTCCTGAGGAATTTTGTAGTCCAACTGCAACGAATTGTATTGAGAATCCGCAAAACACAACTATCCAACCGTAACCTCCGTCAGGGTGAGTCTTCTCGTTTCCGCTGTAAACCACTTCGTTCTCAGCATCTTCGTTCTCCATTTTCGAGTTTCCTCTCTTTAGATACTCGATCCGCGCCGCTCTTCACTTTTCACGGAACAACTCGACTGATGCAAACACTGAAAACGTTGTTGGAAAGCCTGGAACGAGTTAAACGGCAGGTGATCAGCTGCTGGGCACGTGATTGTATTGTTCTTTGGAATTACGATCACACGCCGGCCTCGTTGATGGCATGTTAACAGCAACAGCAAAGTCTGGTTGTGGGCAATGCTCTTAAGCGAAACCCAGACGAGAATGCCTTAAACTCCTCGAGAAGGGTGCCGCTCGTGAAACTGCTTCACTTGAATTAGCAGAGATTTCATGTTTTGCTGTTTGTGAATTCAACTGTGCGCAATACTTCAACCTCATGCATTACATATCAATTCATGATTCTACTTGTATTTAATTTCAATTTCTTCTACTGCTATTCATCGACTTGAAAAACAACCCATGACGAAATACCAATCATGCTATTTAAAGAGAAACTAAAACTATCGAAGTCTTTATAGATGCCAAAGAAAAATCGTTTTCAACTCTTATAAATTCTTATCCTTTAATTGTACATTAAATTATCTCCATTTTATTCTGCTTTTTACCTATATTTTAACCACAGCGATTGTCAATAGGTAGGATTTCAGGTCCATTTTTTTTTAGGATTACAGGTCCTTGAATGATAACAGATAGTTATACGTCTGAACAGGTGAAGCTGTCAAACTATCGGTTATTATTATGATTATCATTATTTGAATTTCTCTTTTCATTCTCATCTGTTTAGTGCCTTCCCTTCTCATTTTCTAGCCACTATATTTCTCCCTTTCATTAATTTTTAGTTATTTCTGCATGTTTGATATTTTGTTCCCCTGAAAAGCAGCCTACGGAGTTAGACAGATCAAAGGTGGTTAAAACTCACTAAAAATTACAGTAGATTTAAGGTGGTAGTCATTTCTGATGTAAAGGAACTTCTGAGAAACTTCAACTCATCAAAAATGAAGCCTTCCGTATTACAAATTGATTCGAATTCTTCCTGGTGAGTGTGGGTGGCTGTACAGAATAAATGAAATCGTCTCATCGTAATGGTTCCATGGCTATGACTCGTACTTGAAATATTGCAAATTTTTCAGGAACTGACACCGTGAATTGATATTGCAGTAACAAGAGATAGCGGAAATATTTAATTGTTAAGAATAAAGTTTAAGTTCGTTGCGGTGGAAAGATTTGTGCGAATACGGTCGACATTCCGAATGGACGAATTTGGAAAAGCCACAAGAGACTGTGGAAACTGGATGAAGGAAGTGATATTGTGAGGAACACAATCACCCCGAATGAGTAAGCGCCCTTTGTTGAGTTTTTGGGACACTTGGATAATCCAGATTTCACTAAGGTTAAAGCTTGCTGGCTTGTCCCAATGATTCAGATGAAAATGCACTATTTGAGTTTCGATGATGCAGCAAAATGGCAAATCAAAACGTAACGAACACTAATTAAGATGCACTGATTCTTTCTGTTCTCAGGCTTCTGTCTTGAAAGGATCCTCCATATCTGTATCCTACGGCTCCTATATCAGTACTGTAGATTCAGTTAAATGTGACGTGGTGGAAATGTTACGACGGGCGGGAAATCAGACTGGGTGAAGGACTATGGTCGCCAAAGTAAGGCCCTGAAATGGCTGGCACTCCTAGAAGAAGAAGATTCAGTTAGTTGCAGTGGCGAGATTTCTTGCTACCGTACGCCCTTATGACAATAATGTTAATGATACTAGTACGAGTACTTAAAAAAGCATCGACAAGCAAATCTGCAAAATTCCTGGAAAGATCAACTTCACCGAACTACAAAAGATCGCTCTGCTAGGATCCACCCAAATCCTCCGAAAATTTTTGTCTATTACCTGTTTTGTCTATTGTCTATTACCCGAAAAGTTTTGTCTATTGTCGATTTGTCTACCCGTTAAGAGCCCTAGAGCCTGGATTGGATCCGGCGCTAATGGGGAAGAAAAAAATGAAGCAAAGAACACTTAAAGATAATAATAATGGTAATAATTTCCTTATTTATCGTTGGCGTGCCTAAAGCTCTCCCATCTACGGAGGTGGGTTCACCCAAGGTAGAACCTGGGTTAGTTTGGTCAAAGTGTAGTGTAAACGCAAACCTGGGCGAACCTGGGTTAGTTTGGTCAAAGTGTAGTGTAAACGCAACCTGGAGGCGAACCCGGGTTAGTTTGGTCAAAGTGTAGTGTAAACGCAAACCTGGAGCGAACCCGGGTTAGCTTTTCCTAGACGCATGCACATGCACATGCGCAACGGTTTTTAATCCCACCAAACCAAACAGTATTCTTTGGCCCAATCCAAATAGATCTGGAAACTGTCTTAGGCTCACAACCCTTAAAAAGTAATTGCTGGAAAGCCGTTTGAGCTTTTCGATGTCTCAGCCTCATGTAGCTATATATTCGCGTTAACTGACCTTTCGCAGTCTTTCAAGGCGCTTTATTGCTGCCACAGATCTTTTTCTTGTAACAAAGTGAATAATCATGACCATCAGTCTCCAAACAAACACGAGTGCTTATCGTCTCGTTTTCGTCGTGATTGCCCGCCGTTTTCGTTTTTCTCCACTCCCCACCTCACACAAAGATTTTTAATGCGCATGCGTTAATGCCAAACTAACCCAGGTTCGCCCCAGGTTGCGTTTACACTACCTCATCGACAATCTCAAGTGTAAACGCGTGCACAACTAACCTGGGGGGAACCCGGGTTAGTTTATGAAGTGTAAACATGGCTTAAAGCTCGAGGCTAATTAATGCCAACCATTTTGATACAGTAACACATTTTGATAACTAACACAACAGAGAAACGAAGTGTCAATATACTCAAAGAAAAACGGAGTAAAGCGAAGAACATGAATCTATATAAATAAAACCTAAATTTTCAATAAAACTCTTACATATTATACTGTTGCATGTGAAACTTCAAGCCTTAATGTCCTCTTTAAAGCCCTTCTTAGCATTGATATGGCTCTGGGCATTATTAACTTGTCACTGAGTCATATGCTACAGCCAACCCTTGCCCATAAATTTAACTCTAAATAGAAAGAATCGTGAGCTTGGATTTAACAGGTTAAAAGAGTGACGAGAGAGGCGTTTTAAATGTCATTTTCTCACCGAGAATCTGATAGCTAGAATCTCTTCTGAGACAAATGGCCTCACTTTAGCTACCATATAGATGGAACATGTGGTTCAGTAGAGATTAGTAGCCAGGCAATCGATTCTGGATATATCCTATTTAATGAAATCTGTTCGTTTGTGAGTCAACCCTTCACTCAGTCTGCAAGCGGACACTTAGGGTTTCAATTCACACCTATCAACTTCATTCACTGCATATTCAAAAGAAGAATAGGATGGTTGTTGTAATTTTGAGGATGGTTATGGGGAGTGTGTTCAGATGTTGCCTGTTTCGACAGTACCGGTACAGTTAGTACGCCATTTTTTCACAAGGAACCCTCCAAAAATAAGCTTGCAGTCATATTTCCAGGAATTAAGAAGCTCTGCTACAAGGATTTTTTGGGTTGAAATTTTAAGACTTTTGAAGTTTTAAAAACATTTATAGAATTGACTTGCCTTTTAGACTGCAGCTTCAGCAGCTTTGATTTCTTTCCAGATATTGTAGTGCCCCTTCAAAATGACGAAGCAACTTTACATAAGAGTAGACCATATGGTCAATGAAAAGCATCGGAGTCCCCAAATCTTGAGGATCAATGCTCTCAAACATTCCTGGCGTCGAAAAGAAAACTGGCTATGCAGGGGGGAGGATTGCTGGAAAACAGAGTTAGGAAATCTAGGTTTCATGTTGAGAAATCTCCAAGAATCTTTTTGTATACAATTTGGGCAAAGAGGTAAGAGGATCGTATTTTTTAGTAAATTATGCTGAGGAAAGGCCATGATGACTTAGACAAAGCCCCAACAACAGAAGAAAGAAGAAAGTGAAAGGGAGATCAGATCAGTAAACTCGATCTTAGATTTGAAAGATGGCAAGTTGTAGGATTCAGAAAAGTAAGAAGGAGGTAAGACGTTTTTTTAAAGACGCGTGCAATCATTTTGCTAATTTTCCTATGAAAAGTGAGTGTACTCATGATGTCATTGGCGAACTTATACGCTGTTCGTCAGGCTGAGCTCTGCAGCAAGTATTAAGAAGTTGCTTTTTAATCCCCTTAATTAGAATATGTATGATATGTTTTATACTCTGTACCTAGCATGCAGTTGGTGGATTTCATGACACCGAAAAGCTTTGCTAATCGTGCTGTGCTCCGCTCCTTCCATTATATGAGACCACACCTCACGTTTCTTAATTTCGGTAGACTTCATGAATTTTAGGACACTGGTTAACTATGCTAATGCCACATTGACCTGATCCATTCCCTCGAAGCATTCTGTGTGCCTGGAATTATTCAAGATGGCTGTCTATCCTCCAGACGGAGGTGAGGCTCAAACCACTTGCTAGCACTTATGAGTGAGTACCTTCCCACTCATCCCTTTCACCTCATCGCATTTTGTTCAATAATAACGAGCTGATGAATGCCGTCGTCTTCTATTTATAAGCTGGGCATCCTATCTCTCAATTTGTGGCTCAGGGGCAGTAGACCTCTCTGGCACAAGGCACCTCCATGATTGCTCAGTCATTGTCCTACCTCCCCCCCTTTGACATAAACCCTGGATTAACTGTCTCTGTTGTCTGCAGTCTTTAAAATCCCTGCTGTGCGTATGTCAATTCCCGTATGTCGCATTTTGAACCTTGTTCAACACTGCCTGCGCCACGCCCTCTAATGCCAACGAAAGTCCTCTTGTTCTATTTACGACGTTCCTCCAATGTTTTGTGGAGAGTTCAGAGAAAAATTTATCGGTGACGAAATCTTGTACGAAAAGTGCACGGCACAATAACACTCCCCAAATTTGGCTGTTTTCGTTGAATTTTAGTCTCGTGACCAATGAGTAATGGAGTCACGAGTCGAATCAGGCATTGTCAGCACCGGGTCTTATCACGTGATCGAATGTTTCCTCTGTATGCAAATTTAACAAAACGTCAATTTTGAACCAATGGGCTGCCAGCTAGGTCGTGACGTCACTAGTACATTGGAGAGAACAAGAACTGACCAGCGTTGGTTTGATCGGAATTAGGCCGTGCATGGTTGTGCAGGGAAGGACGAAAGCACAGCTCCTTTACGTTATGTTACTTTCCAGTAATAACTAGTATACGTGCATTTCAGAGATAGAAAAACATCAACATGTCGGAAAAACACAACAAAAAGGAGCTGGAAGCTGCCAGCAACGTAGAAGAACCACTTGAAGCGGAATGCGTCGACTTTGATGTTTTTACCCCTCCCGATGGAGGCTTCGGATGGTTCGTGGTTTTAGCAGCATTTTGCGTGCAGTTTATTGTGCTAGGTGTTATGAACAATTTTGGAGTCATATTTTCTGAGCTTCTTGTCGAGTTCAAACGAAGTAAATCGCAAACATGTAAGTATTTTTGTATTAGTCGGCATTTATCAACCCAAAGTCAACGAGATAAGAAATTATTGAAATCAAGACTTTGCTATTTTGCTTCTGAATTGCATTAAAGATTGAAATCAGAGAATATAATGCCTCAGTTTTCACGAGATTTTAAGCAGGGATGTAATTCAAAACACACAATTTAAGAATGCCTTGGTTTTGATTCGTGAATGCGACGATATCAAGTTTCATTTGAAGGGCAATACCCAATGGCTCTTTATACTTGTGTGCAATTATTGCCTTCTTCGCAGCCCCATGAGCCAGTAGGTTTTCCCATTTCCTTTGATTAATAGTTATTGAACAGTTTTTAAGTCTATCAGATTGCACACGCGTTTTTAGGATGTCACGGGATTTTCTGCACACGAAGACCGGTGTTTCCTCCCGTTTGCACGAGACTTGCGTTCATCTTGTGACTTGTTGTTTTTCCATAGATCTTCTTGTTTATGCCTTCCCATGCGCAAATAATTTAGTCGTACATTCAAAGTCGACACAAAGGGCATTAAAAATTCATTCGCCCGTTTATTTTCACGTGTTCAGAAGCCGGCTACACCACCAGTAAGCCAATCGCCTGCCGGAATTATTTATTCATCCTGTTTTTAACGAAAACTACTCGTTCCTCAGAAAATGGTACGACTGTCTTTCGTTTTGCAGTTACGCGGGTGTCATCCAACGGCCTAAAATTTCCGAATGCCGCTACCCTTCACGGATTAGATCAATTGATAAGTCTTCAGCCTCCCGCATCATATCATATTCGTCTTTAGCTCCCCCGTATTTAAACTGCATATGCTTCCTTGCCGATGCACCTCGTTCAGTCGACCATCGTCAGGGGACTTCCTTTGTTTGCTTTTACGGCAGTGGCATTTGAATAAATCACAGGCAACATGCCCTGTGGCAAGAAGAGAGCACTAATTTCCCCAAGTTTCACGAGCAATCATAATCTCTTTAAAGCAACATTTGATTCAGTGCCTATTGTCCTTCGGGTCATGAATAAGCAATTAAGCACCAATTCTGTCCAAAATGGTGATTTGTGTCATAGCTGAATTGCCTTATGTTATTATATGGTGAAGATTTCGCAACAAGTTCTTCCATTAATTGAATTGGATCAATCGGAATTGTTCGAAACAATGACTTTCAAAGAGGATCGTGTTGTAAAGTGCTCTCGTTTACAAAAGCATCTACATGTTAGTCAGCGCTGAGTGAAGTTGAACACAGGAACTTATCCTAACCAAATCAAGTAATTCACGTGTAAATGTAACCAAATCAAGTAATTCAAGCTTATACCGAAGCTTTATCCTATGCCTCAAATAGGAGATACTTTGTGTAATTGTATGAGAACCACTAAAAATATGCATAACATGCTCGATTTGAAGCATAGCACAAACCAAATGCTTCGAGTTTCATCCAGGGTTGTTAATTTTTACGAGGTCCTTTCTCCTTGCCTGACGAATGAAGTTGACCAAACACAGTCTATAATAGAAACAATAAAAAAATTTGGGGTTTTTCAGTTCAATTTTAATGTGGTTTCCTTTTGTTTTGGCTTTTTCTATATTTATCCCTTGCATTAACAATGCAGTTATTCATGAGGGATGATAGTAATTGTGACCAAATTGTTCAATACTATTTTCCATCCCTGTGAAATTCTGTGGATGAATTGCATATGAGACATGCAATATGTTAAGATCATTCATTGTGTTTCATTTCAGCATGGGTTGGAAGTATCACATACGGACTAATGTTTCTAACAGGGCCAATTTCAACTACTCTCTGTGAGAGACTTGGATGTCGACCAGTGGCAGTGCTAGGTGGTCTCATAGCAGCCCTTGGCACAATGCTGGCATCGTTTTCGACAGACATTTATAAAATGTACCTGACATACGGCTTTTTATTTGGCGTGGGTGCAAGCATGTGCTACTTTCCTTCAGTCATAATCCTACCGCAATACTTCAACAGACACTTGTCTCTAACAAACGGTCTAGTCTCCTGTGGCAGCGGTGTTGGTACAATGGTCATGGGGCCAGTTATGCAGGTTCTAATTGACAATGTCGGCTGGGTGAACACCATCAGATGTTGCAGCGGTTTGATGATTCTTGTCACAATGGTCAGTTTGGTTTATCGTCCAAGGGTACCTCCAATACCAACAGAGATTGCAAAAACGAGGCCACTGCTGGATCTATCAGTTTTCAAGAATAAAGCCTACGTAGTCCTTGTTGTGGCCCTGGCCTGCTTTATGTTGGCATACTTTGTCCCATTTGTGCACTTGGTGAGTTTCCCCACTTCTCTTTATGTCTTATCAAAGCTCATTTGCACCCTTTATTCATAACTAATTTATTTCAGAAATACTGTTTCACAAATTTCAGGGGAATGGCTAGAATTATCTCAGCTAGGACTTTTAAGCTCTGAATGGAAATAATTGAGATTGATCCTACAAGTCTTTTTTGCCTTACCTGAAAATCAAAGTTCTCTACTACTTGTTATCTTATGTGTTTTTGAACCTCTGGTAAAGATTTTGTAAGGAGCGCTCAAGTCTTGCCTTTTGCCTCATTTTTCATTCTGCTTTTCATTCAGGGTCAAATGGCTAGAGAATATGGCGTTGACAAGAGGAAAGCTTCTCTTCTTGTTGGTTTTATGTCAATTTCATCAACATTTGGAAGGCTCTTTTTTGGGAAGATATCCGACCACCCAAGAGTGAACAGACTCTACCTGTATCAAATTGCGCTTCTTGCAATGGGCATTTCAAACACTCTCTGTCCGTTGATGAACAACTATGGCAGCCTGATTGCTTACTGTGCAGCTTTTGGCTTTTTTGAGGGATGTTATGTCTGTCAATGTGCAGTTTTAACTGGTGACATTGTTGGAAGGGACAAGATGGCGCCTGGCGTTGGAACATTATTTGGTATTAAATCCATCCCGTTGACACTTGGACCTCCAATTGCAGGTAACTTGACAAAATGCTCATTCATGTTTGAAATGAAAGCAACCATTAAAATGATGGAATCATTTTTTGCAAGCAAATATGTAAATAATGCTTTAGGTGGACAAATGCTTGCCAGAAGAAATGTATCTCAAGGAAGCTGTTAATTATAGCTGCTGATAATGGCTGTTATGGATTATGGGTGTTATTTTAAAGCATTGTGATGGCTGTTATTCTAAAGCTGTTTGTTATAGCGCTAGTTTTTAGCAATCCATAGCAAAGAATGTTTGGCTGCATGCTCTTACTGAAAATACAGGAATCACAGCATTTTTTCTTGGACTGAGAGTAAGGGCACAGCCTCTCTTGGTAATCGCACCTTCTCATTGTTATAAGTTCTACATTTGAACCTCATGTAGAAAATATTTCATTGTAATAAATGGAAGAGGTGTTTAATGTGAAAGAGCTATTAAAAAAACCATATGTTGCTTCTATGTCACTATCTAGGGATTACTTATTTCTTTTTTAAATGGTTGTCAGTTTTTGTCATGTTTGCTTGTCTGTTTTCATCCAGGCTTCCTTTATGACATCTCCAACTCATACCAAGTTGCGTTTTATGTTGCTGGTGCTGTGCCCACGCTGGCTGCCTGTCTCATGTTTTCCATCCCATTCCTTATGCCACCACCTGATCACAAGTACTGGCAGAGACAAGATACAATCACAAAGAGAGAGCAAAGCGATAGGAAGCTCATTCCAAGAGATTCCGAAGCTTCTTTCCCAGAAGGGTCTTCAAGCAAGCGTCCCAGTAGGCCACCGGTTACAAGAAACGTTCCTCGCATTGCACAAAGCCAGTCAGTTAACTCCTTGCATAGGTTTTTTGACATGCCAAAGAGAGTTTCAATGGCAGAGATTGGAAGTGTGACATCGTTGGCGATAATACCAAGACATAGTGTAAGCTCTCTAGCGATGAGCCAGTGCGACAGAGCATCAGTTGTTTAAGTAAGACGACAAAGTATTGATCATCATCAAATCAAGCAAGTGCACTTTCAGACGAGATTTTCCTCAAGTAGAATACCAGTCTTAAAATACAGTCAAAAAATGAGATATCGTATTGGGTAATTGACTTTCTTTTTATATATATATATGAATATTAGAGCAGAAGTGGAAAACGACCCTTCATTGTGATTTGTACATGGTTTCTAATCGTGGCAAAATTCATCCACGTAAGATTTGATTTGTTGTTTAATGTTTATTTTTCCTCCGTTAAGTGTCTGTATTTTGATAAGCTTTTTGCTGTTAGCTCCGTGTATAAAATTTCCGTCAAATATCAGTAAAAAAAATTTTCAATGTCTTAAATAAAGCCCATGTGCACTTTTGAGGATAGGATTAGCTTGTAGAAAATGAATGGCATATAAGATTATTAGTGTCACAAGTCTGCCACACAGACCAAGTGGCCCTTGTCTTCTTAGGAAATTAGCTAGAGTTGCCAAACTTTTCCACTCGTCTACGCGTTCCCGTAGGATAGAGATTACCAGATTCGTGGATTTCTTGAATACATCTTAGTCCCTTTAATGTTTATGTGTTCTGTGTTTAAATGTGGGTTTTGTCGCCTTCGTAATGACCCGTTTGTTCAGTAAATTTATCATCACTCTGTACAGTTTGTTCTTCAACTCGCTCGCTGTACGTTTGTCTCTAATTGTGTTATTTAGGGTCGATATGTACACTTACATCGTGGAACTTTTGGCGGTTCCTAGGGCTCAACCACAACGCCAGTGATTTGATGAGGGAATAGTATCTTGCTATTACTATGCCATGTTCTTGAATCAGCAAATTTGTTCTGCTGGTAAAAAATTCAATTTAGAACGATGTTTTAAGATTTCTTGAATGGTGCTTATCGTAGGAAAGAAGTTGTTGTCTGACTTAAACCTCACTTAAGTGGGGTCGTCGGAAGTGTTCATTCACATTCACACCATGTTTTGTCTGGTATGGGGGTTGTCTTATGTTACACGTACTGTAGAGGCCCTTCCTCCACCTGACCCCCAATCACCCAATCATCGCTGGGGTGGGGCAGGTTAAGGAATTCTGTTGATGCGCATTTCCCAGTGGCTGGCTGGGTTGGTAACAGGAGTCGAACGGCATTGAAAATTAAACACACACTGACATATTGTCGCGTTGCATTCTGACTCTAATTCAATGCCCCACCCCAGCGGGTAAAGTGCACGGTATTCAACAGAAATGCCAAGTCCCTCTCCCCATTAACTGCCATGATAGTGATTCTTTGTTCATCGAAAAAATAAGCATTTAGCAGTTGTGTTTTATTTGGAATCGGAGAGTCTTTGCATCTATTAGTAAATTTCCCTCTGCTTGACGTCCAACCGAGGCTTGCTTGCATTTATTAAAACTTAAACCAACTTTGATCTCACGAAGACAACAACGTTCGGTTTGACGTAAGCAATAAGCCGCGTGTTGTTTACAGCCATCCCTCGTTGGTTTCAATGGTTTAATATCTGGTGCGGAATTGCTTATTCCTTAACTCCCCAATTAACAGGAATGAGATAAGCCTGTCTATTCATATACGCTCGATAAAGTCGCGCGGATTAACTGTCGCTTACCGCTGTGTCCGCAGTGGATCGAACTCCCGAGAAGAACACCTGATATAAGCTGGCAACGAGAGATTTACAGATCAATTTTCATGTGCAGTTTTCCTGTGGTCTAGTTGGACCAACGTTCGGCTTAGTGTAGTTTGCTCTACGGTTCCGTTGGTCGGTTTCTAGAGCTGACTGACCGGCAAGCGGTTTCCGTCCTGCAGACAGGCCGAATATATAACAGCGTGGTTTTACAATGCTGCACCAAACGTAAGCCGTTTTGGTACGCCCCCTTCATACCCCTTCCCCCAATGCTACCCTTACTAAATCCCTTCTTGTTTCGCAGATATCATATGTTTATCAAGTTACACTAATATCCAAGTAATACCTATCTATCGACACATTCCTCATTGATTTTCTGCCTACGTGGTTTTCATTCGTTGATATTTGTGCAGTAAGCTTGTCTGGGAGTATTCACATATGTATCTGCAATGCTGTTATTTCGCCTGGCTTTTATTGGGATTTAAAGTCATCTTTGAGGAACTGCATACGCTGCCAATTTTTTAGAGTCGAATTGTCGGATTTGTCGAGAATTTTGTAACGACAAAATGAGTTCTAAACGTGTGTTTTTGTGTTCTCTACCTTACCTAGAATTGGCTGGCAAAATATTGTCAACTCTTGTCTAATTCGAACTCTCCGGGGGATATTTAAAATTTTCAAATTAAAAAAGTTCGAATTGGGAAAGTTTTTTTGGAAATTTTCAAGGAACCGGAAATTTTGTTCGAATTAGCAAAAGTTCGAATAGCACGAGTCCGAATTAGACAAGAGTCGACTGTATACGTAGTTAAGAGATCTTGATTTTTTGCCTCGAAAATGACTGTCGACGGGGGCGTGGCGTTGTCTACCCCTCGGTTTAGGCAGACGGCACATTAGTGGTATGGATAACAACAGAATATTATTGAGCTGCTGGCGTAACATCTTTTAAGAGTCTGGAGATTCTGCTTAAATTTTGAAACATGACCAGACGAGAATGACAACTCCGAAAGTGGTTTTGAATCTGTTGTTAAGAGGCCACTTTGACCCGACCTGATGCAAATCGATACGCCGTGTAGTATTCGCCTAGGAGAGAGCTTCTTTGTATGAACCGTCAAGTGATGGTAAATGAGTCATCCCGTCTAGTGTTTCCTTTTTCAGCCATCAGCTGATCTTTTTCCTTTCACATTCCCTCTCTTAAGAGTCTCTCAGCGGATCTTCCTTCAATCCATTTGAACCAAAAATTCTTTATTCAGTCCACTCAGCTCGCCGAAGGCCTCTTGCAGTAGGCCGATCCATCTTCTGGACCTGCAGTTGCTTACGGTAGATATAGACAAAGCGAAATTTAATCGAAGCCTTAGTTATTCTGATTAGTTACAATCACCGAAAGCGAAATCATCTTACCTCGACATCGATACGGTCATATTTATAGTGGAAAAAGTAACGGGCTGGCATGTTACCTCTCTTACGTCATTCCCTTCCTGGCTTTGGGGATTTTCTATAGGCCACCAAAGCCTTTATATATGGAAACTTTTCATTCAAATCCAATTTAAACTATGATTGCAAACCTCTCTAATACAAAGGTAGTTTGTGGCTTAGGGTTTACAATGTAAAACAAATACAATGGGAAAAGAACAAAATAAATATAAATATATATATTAAGATGATTAAATTGTTATAATGGGACAGATATAATAGGGAAGAAGGTCTAGATTGGTCCAAGTTTTGTTTTAGCAGCAAACGATGTAGTAGGCGGTACGCATAGCTATAACAAGAAGTCGTCGTCATGAAATAATCGCAATAATAACAAATCTATTCAAAGTTAGCGCTGCGTAGCTATATACAGTAAAATACGCGAGAGCTAGTTCAAGCCAACTGCTAAAACTAATGCACCTAATTAATACCCACAAGATAAAAAAATATAAGATTTCATATAAATAGCGAAATTTTTAATGGAATGAAATACCTTTCCGCGGCATGAAGAACTAAATAAAATATGGATTAGTTCTCATGCCAACTGAGCTGAGTGGGCTTGGGCTGAAGACAAGTTTGTTCCCATATCTGAATGCCCTCAAACATTCCACCTAGTGCAGGGTTTATTTTAAAGTGCAGTGATAATCGATTTGTGCAATGGTAAATCATCATTGTGCAGCGATAAGATAAAATGTGTGCCGTGAAAACTTTTTAACAGAGCCATTTTGGAAGTGTGGCAGTTCCTGTTCCGCAGAATTCGAAATGATTGGATCATAATATTCTGGTAGTAGGACGGACGTGGTCACGAAAATTTAGAAAGATAACTCCCATATCATCAATATTTAACAAAATGTGTGCAGCGATAACACATCCTTAAGACAAACCCTGACCCAGTGGTACACGGATACCTTTGATGTTGAAGTACGGAGAAGAACGGAGTTGATCATCTCCCTACCTGTCAATGCCGTTGCTCATGATGCTGCCTCTCTAGCAAGGTGCTCTATGACACTGGTTTCGCGCGTGTGACAAAATGTCACTTCTAGCCAACAAAGAGATCACAAGCAGTCTGTGAAGATAAAAAATATTCTATCCATTTTGTTGGATTAGTTAGTTAGTAAATTCGTTTGTCTGTAGATGGACAGCCCCCTGTAAACCAGCACTGCTGAATGGGTTACCATCCTAAAATAATTGAAATTGCTATTATTCTTATTATTATTATGTTAAATTTGTGAACTTGTCAATAGGTTCCCTTGGAATCTTTGGACAATCTAGCGATTCGTTCATTCAGACGTGTAGCGATCCAACCATTGACAAGGCACATGCTAACTACACCATTTCCAACAATTTTCGATTTCTCTGTTACCAAGCAGTTAACTAGCTGACACTTAACTGGTTAAACAGCCATGAGAAACTTATTTGTCCATCTGTCACTTGTATTTTTTTAGGCTACTATTTCACATGATTTCAATGAAATGATTAATCATTGCTTTAATCAAAGCATTATTATACTTGAAAGAAATAAATGGCTCCTTTCCAGAGTGAGAAGTCTCATTACCGCTGATGAAAATCGTGCAAAAACTTCCTTGCGCCTTCGTAGACGATTTTAAGGGGGTTCAAGGGAATGGCCTGCTATCTGACAATTTTTCTGTTCGAAAACTATGCTAAGCATCATCTCCTTGCCAATTATCTTTGGTTGTTGGGTTTGAGCAACAAGGGCTGGTTTATTTATACCGGCCAGTGTGCTTTCAGCATACATGAAGACATTTGTTGTTGGTATCTCTGACAGGAATCAGGTGCACAAAAGTAGGAAAATGTCATGGGTTTGGCGGACCACAAAGCCATAAGCATCATTAGAAAAATACCCTGAAGAATATGACATTTGATGTACACAGTGTATCTAGGAGATTTGCAGGTGGTGACCATTTGCTACAAAGATTTGTGAGATTCTCTTCCTTTCAAAGGAACCATGAGCTTTCGGATTCCATCACGGCGTTCTCGGTCATTCAGTTTGTATGCCTAGAAAGTCAGTGTTATCTTGCGCCTGATGTCTAATCGTATTGCCAAAGGAGTTCTGCGAAATTCTCCCGTGTGGGAGGATATGAACTAGGCCTACATTTCACCATCCGTTCACATATGCAGCACAGTTGTTAGTAATTTTCATCTGCAGTCGCACCGCAACAATGATCGTAGGTGCGAATTTGTAATGGGAGGAAGTCCTTAACGATATTCACTGTGCTAAACACTCATAGAACGAAACTGAAGACCTCTTGAGAAGATCTGTCAGCTGGAGATGGACGTTTGCTATGTTTTCAAACTCCAATGTAAATAAGCCCAGGAAAGCAAAGAGTTGAAGAATCGCATCGAAAGGATGGATGGGACTAGAGCAGAGGATATGTGCAATCTTTGTGGCGTCTTGTTCAAGCCATACGAAGAGAAAATTTCATTGAATAGGATGCGTGGAAAAATCCAGAGTTGTTTGTACCATAGAGATTGCTTCAAATGCACCGTCTGCAACCGTCAATTGTCCATTCAAAATTATTTCCTCTCATCAACAAAACATTTCTACTGCATTCTTCACTGTGATTTCGAAAATGGATACAACAATTGTAGCATGTCGAGGAAACTAAAGGCGTTTAAAGGTTATTCGAAAGAACAACTTGGTTCTCTCCTGTACAACCCAACTCCCTTTGCTGCCCCAAGAGCGGTTTATTATGCCCCAAAACAGAGCAAGCGAAATTCATTTTCAAGTTTTCAGAACGAGCTCTTCTGCTTTTGCAAAAGCAACGACATTGTAGCACCAACTAGTAACTTCTGGATTGAATGTATTACGAAGGAATGTAAGGATAGCAACTGCATTCGGCAAAAAAGCATCATGGTTCTCAGGGATTACCCACATAAAATATCAAGTCAACCATTTGAGTTGGAACAGTACAATGAAGAAGTTTATGAGCTGTCATTTAGAGACACAGAGCACCATAATTTTCACTGTTTTGATAATGACCTGAAATCAGTAATAATGAGTCTGAAGCAAGAATTTTTAAATGAGAGGGAGTATTTCAGGTAACATTTATTCATTCATTCTTTATTCATTCATTCATTCATTCATTTATCTATTTATTCATTCATTCATTCATTCCTTCATTGCTGTCCATTAGAACCATGTCACACTCTCATCAGTTGGTGACTAGCTCTTCTCCATGGCCGTCTCCATTTATTTTGACTATAACAAATTTTAGTCACAATTTCCCATGATTTAAGACCTTTTCACCTGATCATCAGTTATATAGATTTCCCACTCTCTTTGCCCTTCCGTTCCTGGATCTATGATCCTTTCACTGCAAGAGATACCTCTCTGCACTTTCCCAAACCAAATGAGGTTCTTGCTTGATGCAAGTTATGAAAATTTATTGACTACTTGTTTTTAACAGCCATTTTGTTACATGCCGTAACTGCTTCTTTTGCCCCATTGATCTCTCCTTGAACATTTCAACTAAGGTGGGATCAAGTGCATTTCTAACCATCTTCAGCATGAAATATTCTTCATACTATTTTTGAAAAGTTTTACAATGCTGCAAGTTTATTGTTACAATATTTATTTATATGTTCATTTGTCTTTCAATTTTTTTTGAATTTTTACTCTGCTAATGATAATTTCTATGGATATCTGAAGAATAAGAAGCTATTTTCAAGAGAGTGTAGCATGATCCCTTCACCCTGAAGATATTTTTATTTGCCACCGATAATAATATGATACTGACTGAAAGATCTTGTGTGTGACAAAACCATGTTGCTGATTTTTTGTCCCTTGTCTATGTTTGTACGACAAATGATATATTTACTGCTTCTGTAATCTTAAGCAATGCATAAACTGCTGCGTTGTATACTCGATTTTGAGCATAGCAGAAACCAAAGCACTATAAAATCCGCTTGTTTTTCAAGGGTTCTTGTGAGATGTTCTTCCCACATCATTGAAGGTCTTTTGCCAACGTCCTGTGTCTGTGCCAATAAATACAATGAAACTGAAGTGGTTGATGCTCTGCGGAGAGAGCTTCGACTGAGTGAGCCTTTCAAGAGATTCCAAGATGAGAAAACGCAAGATAGACTTTGTAAGCTGGACAAGGTGAGTCTACCATTTTAGGACCAGTAATCTAGAATTATTTACTATATGGAGGGATAACCCGTTCTTTAGTATGCTTGAAATGAGGAAAAGCTGGACTTGATTTTAGTATAATTTTCTCGTTTTTCTACTATTATGGAGTTGGAGCTTTTTGTAACTCTAGGTGTAGGAATCACGAGGTGTTGTCACATCAAGAGGACCACTGCATTGCTCAATAAGCTTCCCAATTTTCGTAAATCAATCTTTGAAGGATGGACAGAAATCATAGAAAGTCACAAGAGTCATTAGTTGATCCCATATAACAGGTCCCACGGGAAGCTGTTTTTCTGAAGATTGAATTTTATTTTGCCCAGAAGAATTATTTAAAAAATTTCAAACCAACCATTTTTGCAAGTGGAGATCATTAAGAAGATAAGCAATTCATTCAGAGGTGAACGTTGCTACTTTTAGACCCCACTGCCTTGCCCACGGCTAATTTCAGTTAAATGCCAGTGTCACTATTGATACCTGCTGATTGATGTCAAGCAGGTCATCTGTTTGTAAGATGCTCTAAAGGCTCTGAATGATGGACCCTGTCTGGATATAGATGGGACGGAGTCCTCAACAGCCCTCGGATTTGAGGATAAATGAATCTTTGAACGATCCATGCAGAATGCCACCCTCTTAAGGAGCGTTCATTATTCATGCCTCAGGTTGGGACTGAATAGAAATGTTTATTTGGGTAAATTTTCTGTTACCCAACCTTATGGACTGCAAAAATAATATTTACCCAACAAATGCAAAGGTATTCAGATATGCTACCCAACCCTTGAAAGACAAAAAGAATTATTTACCTAACCTGAGGGCTGCCTGAAAATCATTTGCCCAAACTATTTCTCTTTGGCCCCAACCCGAGGCATAAATAATGAGCGGTCCCATACAGATCAATTACGAGTAACAGGATGGTGAAAATTCAAGGAAACCAAGCCAGTCGGAACCATGACTTCTTTGCTAATCTTTATAGATGCTCTTCATTTTATCAGAAATTCAGGAATTTGACTCTACTGAAAATTGCTGAATTTTGGTGGAGGGGAGTTGTGAAAGTTTTGTACATTTCCTGGATGCAACAATTATCGCAATTAACATATCAGTTGTAATAGAACATCAACTTTCCTGCTATGTGCAGCATTAGAGACACAGGAAAACTATTGCTGGCAGGTTACATAGCAATACCTTCTTTTAATTTTTTCGACTTTTTTACAGTATATCAAACAGTCGAGAATTTGAGAAGTTTCTTAATGTTTTCGAGTCACTACTGGAAGTTTCGTACGTTTTCATCAGCCCGATTATTAAGTAATAAACGAGAAGTGTTTAGATGGCGGACTCTTCGAAGGTTTCTCGAAACACATCGTGTACCGTCGCCGTCCTTTCACGCTAACACTTTTTCTATGATTCTCCCTGGAAACGAGCGCATGGATGCCAGATGTCCTTGTTGTGGTCCTCGCCATGTTTTATTAATGGTGGCAAGACGGCTCTCTCTGAAGAGAGTCATGCCCACGCGTAAATGCAGGTGAAATTCGAAATGGCCCTTCAAGCAGTTATCGATTTCGCAGGCAATCTGGAACTGTGATGATTAGTCTAGCGACATCTGAACGTGGCTAGGTAGTCAAGAGTGAATTTCGCCGCCCTTCCGTACCATTTGCCCAATTTTGTGAAACCAGGGTCTGGAAATCGTCGAACGCTAGCCCGGATTTACTGATTGGGTATGTGCCCAAGCCCCAATTCACCCTACTGCGTAGTCCCCATGAAAATAATGAATTTGAATGGGGCACAATACAGGAACCTCCACGTTGGTGTCCCTTGATATCGACCGCCAAAAGTGATATCAACTCATTTTCATCGGCTCGTAACCGATTCTGCAACCAATTTCCCTCAAAGCACATTTGAAGGAAAGATTCGACGAAGAAGAAGAATGGAGTGATACACGGTTGATTTCAGTCTTCATATTTGATCGGATTTGTTTGAAAACCACATGGCAATCACACGAGCTCGATAAGGTCACCGTTATCCGTATTGGCCTAAGAAGATCACTTAGTATAATAAAGTACAAGACGCCGTTGAATGACACGTCCTTAGTCAATCTTCACTCATATCAAGAGGCTGTATAAATGGCTGCATTTTCTACAATCTCTCAGCACTTTATCTCCGCGAATTCTGGTGTAATTCTCTCTTTCTCGGCTTCCTGTTACTAAAGAATAAAAACTCGTGGCAAATAAGCGGTTCACAAATCTAGTATTTATAAGGTAAAAACGATTTCTCGTTCCTTAGTAACGATTCCTCAGCAGTTCGCAAATTATTTATCTTAACTTTTCCAAGTGGCTTGGCGGTGTGAACGTATTATTGGAGGTTATTACATGTGGCTTAGCGGTATGCACTCTGAAATAGGAGTCAGAGACCCGCTCAATGGCGTGGGTTCGAAGCCCCGCTTAGTATCACTGATTGAAATTTTAACTAAGCTTGTGATGATTTCGATTATCTGTCAATCCACTGATAATTATGTGACGATAAAAAATTGGAAATCTGAAGCTAGGTTTTTAATCAAATATTCGATTTAAAATAAACTTAGCGTTTTTCTACCCAGACCTAACAAATTCACCCAGGTTAATGAAATATTTCTGAAGTGCAGGGTTGCTGTCAAAGCAAATTATTATCATCGTTATTACTTTTATTTTTGCTTCTTTTAAAACTGTTTTTAACTTCATTTTTTCTTTTTTTGAGTGCGTTATTACTAAAGATACTGCGTTGATACTCGATTTCGAGCTTAGCAGAAACCAGAGATTGAGATTTTTCTAAGAAAGTGGATTTTTGAGGTGGTTTCCCGTTGCCATCTTCATCAATAGTGTTTTCATCGTGACGCGTGTAGGATTCGAACTCATAGCCCTTGTGGCAACCTCGAACACGCTTAACCACGGCACCACTATAATTATTCCCATACATAAGCAGCAAAGAATTGACAAGTATTTACGCCAGGGGATACTAAGCCTTCACCTTCCTTTTTCCTTCTTCCTGCGCTGATAATGAGGGATTTAGGATAAGTTTAACGATCTTTATTCATCACTGATTTCAGATCATGCACAAGAATGAATTCAAGGTTGGTGTGCTCTTCGTTAAAGATGGGCAAGTAACGGAGGAAGAGTTCTTCACCAACAGTGACCACACTCCGGAGTTCGAGGTGTTCCTTGAATTCCTTGGCGAACGAGTACAATTACGAGGCTTTACAGGGTTCAGCGGGGGTCTTGATACCCTGTACGACCTCACGGGCAACACGGCGATATTCACGAGGTGGAATAACAACGAATTCATGTTTCATGTCTCGACATTGCTGCCCACAGATGAACATGACGATCAAAAGGTCAGTCATCAATCTCACTGTCTGTCCTCGACATCATATTACTTCATCTTAAGGTGTTCTCTCAAAGAGACGAGCAGTATGATATGATTATGAGGCCATCCTATTTTCATGATTTCGATACCGTAGGTAGGTTAAAGGAAATGCAAATCCATGCTTATCTGGTCCTAGTGTCTGATCTCAAAGTAACCGTGTAAGACATTGTATTTGGGTTGTGTCCTTCTCAAAGAGATTTTAGACCAATGAGGAAGATTTATCGGTCGAAGAACGCCCTCTGACGTTTAGTGATTTGAATGACTCGTTCAATTTCATAGCCGATGCGGGACTGATCTTTCTAAATCGAAGATTCAAGGTTTGATCATTTGATGATTCATTCAATTGAGTCATCGGATGTTTATACCATGTCCAGGGCATACAACGTTGATTTGGAAGGGGGATAATATAATATGATATGATATAATATGATGTAATATAATATAATATAATATAATATAATATAATATAATATAATATAATATAATAGAGTATAATATAATATAACATAAAATAATATAATATAACATAACATAATATAATATAATGTAACATAATATGATATAGTATAATATAATGTAATATGATATAATGTAATATCATATAATGTATTATAATATGATATAATGTAATATGATATGTTATAATATGATATAATATAATTTAATCTGATATAATATTTCATCATATAGTGTCCCATCGTGTCACATCATGTCATGCCATATCAATCATACAATATATTTCATATATTTCATATTGTATCTTATCATCAGATATGTACAAGTTTAGTCAGCATAATTTAGTTTGAATGTACTTAAGGAAAAAACCAAGCAACTGTGCAAATTATTATCATCTGCAGAATTTGAATCAGGTTTGCAGTTAAAAGAATCTCTTTCTGTTTCACATAGCATCCCAAAGAAAACAAGGCAATAAATGTTAAATCTGTTCTAAAAATTTTCAAGGTGTAATGTAGATTTCTTTACGTAGCAAAATCGTGGGAGCCTGTGTGTTTTATTTGTTTGCAGTCAATTATAAAGAAAACCTAATTAGTTAATTAAATTCGACGTGCGCCAAACGACATGCGCCATGAAACCCTTCCCCATGAAACCCTGCCCCATGAAACCCTGCCCCCTTGTCGGGGAGTCTGATGTTTCCCACAGGCAATGCTGATAGAGAAGCTGAGATGTGTGGGACATTTCAATTTTAGCTTTGAAAAGGTAAGCTTTTCAGGCAGTCTCAAATTGTCACATTTCTCCGTGTAAAGAGAGCCGGCAAGGGTGATTTGAAGTAGGCCGAATAGAAACACGACAGAAATTTAAGCTCAGAATGGTAAAATTTTCTTGGATTTTTCTACAGAAGCATTCTCATCTTTACAGTTGCAAAGAAAGCGACATATTGGCAACGATATCGTGTGTTTGGTATTTCTGTCGTCCTCCCGTACTGTATTCAAGCCATGTGCAATCAAGTCGAACTTTCTCCATGTTTATATAGTCATTCGACCGTTGCATGACGACATACCATCCAGCAGCAAAAACAACAACAACAACAACATCAAAGCTCGTCAGTATCAGGTGTGGCAAACTGCAGTGAACTCTGTCTGATTCGAACTCTCTGGGGGATCGTAGAAATGTTCGAATTGCAAAAAGTTCGAATCACAGAGATTCGAACTATGAAGGCTTTTTGTCGTTTGTATCAGAAAAAGTTCAAATTACACGGGTTCGAACTAGACAGATTTGATTGCATTTCTATGCTAACCATGGCGTCAGAAATCGAAGCGTGCTTTAAAATTCCCCATTACATTCCCTTCCTTCAATTCTGAACTTTCACCAGCCTATGGCGACCGCAAGTTCCCAGACAGAAGTCCCACATTCAGAATAACCAACACCAGTTTTCAGGGACACTCGTTATGTTTGGCTTTCAGGCAACAGAGCCTGGAATTAGTTGCCATATAAAACTGAACCAAGCTGGATGGAGTCATTTAGCTAGATTTAACGGATGACAGCTAATTCATTTTAGCTAATCCAATCGCCATGTGTGAGAAACTGATCGTTAGAAGCCATCCCTTTAATTGCGAAAGTGAATTCGAAACGTTCTTTTGAGAATCACGTCTCTTAACTTGACGAAAACGATCCAATCGGTGCTTAAAACAAGTCCTCTCATAATTTTTGAATGAATATTTTCTTCGCTCTTATCTCCTGTGCTAATCCTGTTTCTATTTTCCTCTATAAAGGTGGCTGTGATAACAAGAGGTCTTGTAATTCCGTTTGGACCACCTCTGCCCTCTACCGGCTTTTTCAACGAGGTACGAATTCTTTAATTGCATCAAACGGTCAACATAGGTTGCATCCTCTTCGTGAAAATATCCCTCTCGGATAATCTTCCATTCTATTTCTTACTCAATAAGAGTTTGTTGCAGAATTTGACACTTCTTTCGAAACCAGAAAAGTATTTTGCGATTCCCATAAGGTGTATTCAATCGATGTTGACACAGACCTCTCTTTCATCTCGCTGCGCGCTTTGAATGTTGGACTGATCCAATGTACTGACATCAAGCCGTCCGCCTGATTTACAATCCAACTTGATGGCAAAAGGTAAAGTTTAATCCAGTACTCGATACGTGCGTCGAGGGGACCTTGCTAGAAAGGTACCACCCTGAGGCACCGAAAGCGGCTGTAGAGCAGAGGCTCTGGGGGCTTAACCCCCCTAGCTATTTTCTATTAGGTGTCAGGATAGCTCAATGGTAAGATTCTTGCGCATTGATCCTATGGTCAATGGTTCTAGTTCCACCTCAGCTAGACGTTCACTTAGAGTGAGGAGAGTCATCAGCTCTCTGTAGTTCCAGGCGTAGGAATCACTAGTTGTGGTCACATCGAGAGGAAGGACCTGGACACTGTTCGATAAGCAAATAAGCTTCTCAGTGTCCAAGTTTCTACTTTTGACATCTAGATAGAATCGTGTGTATAAAAAAAAGAAAAAAGATTTGAAAGATTTTTGGTGGGCCTTAGCCCCCCCCCCTCGTTGGTCTTGTTCATTTACTAACTTAATCTTCTTATTGTTTTTCCAATGATGCCTTTCTTGCGTTGATTTCTATCGAGGCTGTCCCTTCCACACGAGTCTCTTTCTCCAGCCTGTCATCTAATTTCTCAGATCTGTTTCTTTCTGTCGACTGAGTCATCTGCAGCGTTCCATTACAAAGCCCTAAGTAGCATGCTCATTTCCGAGCTCAGCCGAAACCAGAAGCAGGATGGGGGTTTTTTCAAAAGAGCTGGGTTTTTGCGAGCTAGGTTCTCCTATGAACCTATCATTAGATTAATGCCATTTGTTTGCCTAAAATTTATTGATGTCACATTAGACCGATTGTACTATAATCTCTGCCCTTTTCCTAGGATGACCATTTTAGAAATTGGTTGATGACGAAAATTGTAAATGGCGAACGAGCGAGTTATAAGTCTCCAAAATTTGCCACAATGCAGGTATGGAAGCAACCTCATTCAAATTGTGAATCAATTCATCATGGTAGTGATTAATGGATTGATTAATGAATGATTGAATGATCAATCGATCGAGCTGTTGACCGACAGAGTATTTGCTTACTAGGTGATTCTTTTATGTTAACTTGAATTTTGATTGGTAGGAGAGAACGAGACGTCAAATGCTGGATGAAATAATCAACGATGAAATTAACAATGAAGAGTGCAATCTGAAATCAAGAGAAAAATCAAGTGGGCCGCTGCTTAAATTGTTCAACCAAAGGTTTGCTCTTCACATACATATTCAATTCTTAACTCTTGGGTATGACTCGACCAGACATCAATCCTCGATCTGCTGCATAAGTAGTGAGCACATACAGGAATATGAGGATACAGGTTGTCTCGCAAGATATGGAATTACCGTGTGGACAAATGTCAACCATTTCATGAGCAATTGTCAGTTTCTTTAGCATTCTAATATCAAAGTGTATCGCCAGCAACTTTGAGTCCCATCGTGCACCATGCTAGAGAGTTGCCATCCTATCCTAAACCACGTTGTTTGGTAGAGTGACCAGTTCCTTTCCCCATCACATTTTAACCCAGCTTTGCACCTGGTACCCTTTTACCGCTGGCTGGACCGACAGAGTGCATCTAGCATCGGGTAAAAACTTTGCTTGAACCCGTGACATTTGGCTCACTAGAATTTCCTCCTGCCACTATGCTAACTGTTCCCGTTATTACTTAATTGATGTATTAGCTCGCGAGTTTCTTAGCTCCCTATGTTTGCCTGAGATGGCCAGAGTTATACGATGAAACTTTTTCTGCTCTTTTCTGGCCGGCTGTTTACTGCCTCCCGTTAGGATGTGATCGATGTCCTTCTGTAAGAGATTTTTTTCTGTGAGGAATTGTAAGGATCTACATAACAAGGCTCTTAAAGAGCAGAGAGAATCGCTCAGCATGTCGTTACGAATGCTGTTACTAAGCCGTTTCGGTGGCACCTAATCTAAGGCGTTCTTAGTAATTGCACTGTCATATTTTCCTGCCGGATTGAAAGGAGAAGGCTTCTCTTTTTACTTTCGTTTTCTTAGGCCGCAGAATCCAGCACAACTGTGCAGTTTCAGAGTAGCTTCGCCATTACGACATGCAAAACAATGGGAAAAAGCCCTCTAGCTACGGGAAAAGCACCAAATTTCACACATGTTTTGCGGTGTCAATCGGCTTCTCATTTCTAACTTGTTTTGATCAGAACTGCGCTTTGAATAGTCCGTGACGCGTGTTACTATTGCATTTCCTTGCCGTCTGGTTTGGTGCACGTGAAGGCAGCTTTGATATCATGCCTTCTTTACTTCATTTGCCAGCCCATCCATACATCATTGTCTGGATTCGTCTCATGTGTCAAACCCAAAACCACAAGATCCCCTTTCTTCTTCGCTCAAGCGCTCTGCAAACAATCTGTGGAACAGAATTACGTTGCATTGAATGTAATATTAAGCTTTGCTTTTTCCAAATGCCCAGTTCTGTTCCAATGTTTACCAAAGATTTCCTCATTACGCAGGGCTATGATTGTCTTTTTAAGGATATTCTCCTTGCCTTTCATATGTCAACCTAACCCGAGGAAGAAAGAAATATTATTTGTTTGAAATTGAATCTGTCTCAAACCATTCCATTCATAGGTCAAACGGGAAAGTTGGACAAGATACGGCGAATAAAAGGTAGACGGCAGGCAATCTACGCTGTCATCAACATAATAACCATAATTGTCCAGCCATCACCATGATCATTGAAATTGTCTTAATCATCACCATCATCATCGTCATCATCGTCATAATTATCGTTATCATTATCGCCATCATCAGTATCATGATGATTATCTTCTTGCTTTCCTGAGTCCTACAACTTGCCATCTTTCAAATCTAAGATAAATAAACTTGATCTTATCTCTCTATCCTCTTAGCTGTTCGCTTTCTTCTTTCTTCCTATGTTGGGGCTTTGTGTAGGCCACCATAGCCTTTCCTCAACATAACCCAAAAAAAATTCTCATAATTATCATCATCATCATCATTATCATCATCATAATTATCGTAATCATCGCCATCATTATCATAAAAATTATCATCATCATCATCATCATCATCACCATCATCGTCATCATCATCACCATCATCGTCATCATCATCACCATCATCGTCATTACCATGATAATTATCATCATCATCGTCATCATCATCATCATCTTCATCATGATCAATCATGTATAATCACAGCGCATCATAGTACATTATTAGCAATCTTTAAAGAGCTCCAATGACGTATATGTTATTTTCAGACCTAGCAGTTTTCCAGACTGGTTCCGACAGACATTCGATGATTCTGAGCAACTCCAAAAAGACTTAGTGACGTCATTCAATGGCATCATCAATCATCATTTCTATGACGTCTGTTTTATTGTTGGTAAGGCTCTCTCCTGTTGTTCTTCTCACATTTCAAATATCCCACATCGGAAAATGCTGCACTAACAGTATTTTCCCCTTTAAAAAGATTTTAATGCTACGATTCCTTCTTTGGTAACCCGATGAATGTTTGGTGCAAATTTTCATTTCTGTTCTTCAAATCTGTGCTACCAAGTAGCTGTCTTTGCCATGTGCAGTCAGTGGTTAAAATTTGCCAATTATATGCAGCCATTATTCTCGACATTTTCTGACGTTTTGGCTTTGACGAGTGTCAGTAAATGAGTTTGTTTTTTTAATGTTTGGCTTCATTCATAGGCGAACCTTTCTTTGTAGGTATGAATCATCAAATATCTCTACCTGCAATCAAAGCTCTTTTGGCTGCGAAGAGCAAGTGCGTCTTTAAATTTTTCCAAAAATTCCTGTTATCATTAATCATAATTGATGACTTTTGATGAATAATCTTTCATAACTTATTTGCTGCCTCTGAATTTTGCATCTGCATAGTATCTAAGAATGCTAAGCAGCCATCTCTTTTAATGTTATACTCGTGACCAGGACTGCAAGAGGGTGTGCGATCATGTCATATTTTGTTTCCTTCTTAATCATATGTCTAGACAATATGTCTGTTTATGTGTTTCCGCGTTTATCGATACGATTGATGCATTAAAGCGATCAATGGACTCACATGGTTTATACGTGTTTTGCTAGCAATGAAAAATCACCGGCTGTCGATGGTCTTCATGGCCTGTTGACTAGCACTGATTTTTGATCAGTGATATTTGATCCGATATTTTTCATCAGTTATTCTGGATCAGTAGTATTTGATCAATGATCTCTGATCCGATATTTTTTATTGTCGTTTTGGTCGATATCATTGTCAAGTGATGACTCTTGATTGAGCTGATTTTTGATTTTCAGAGTATTCTTTGAAATGTTTTATGGTGGAGGTTCATCAAAAAGCACCCCAAGCTCATCACCAAAACTTAACAAGAGAACATTCATCAAGTCCCCATCCTCGCCCTCATTCTCATCAGGGCTAAAAAAGAAATTGTCATTTGAACGACTTAAAAAGAGGAGCCAAAGTTTTAAAAGCGTTGATGAAGAACTCCCCACTAGAGCTGGAATTACTGAGGTGAGGATGATGATTGTCGGGCCTATTTCGGTTAGAAGTGTCAGAACGATTTTGGCTAGAAATATCGGAACGATTTCGGTTGGAAGTGTCAGGGAGTTGGTGTCTAAGCCGAGGGTGAGTGGCGAATGCAGCTGCTGTAGTACACTTCCTGCCACATGCTGTTTCATTCGAAGCTTCTCGGTTTTTCTTCTCGCACGGTTTCCCATGAGTGAGTTTTTGCGCCTGATTTCACCAGTTTTGGCTCCATTTCTGATGGACTCACGTCAGTTTGAGCAATCTTCTCACGCGCGAATGGCATTAATATCAATTTTTTGCAGAAAAGCCTGTAATTCATGAGGATAACTGAGTTAATATTCGACACCTTCAATTTTCTATCCAAACCATTCATTTATCAAATATGAAAGTTTAGAAGTGAAGTAGCATTTGTTATGTAATTATTTAAACTTCTCTCTTGATCTGACTACATCGGCTATCTATGAAATTAAAGACAGAAAAATGGGCAGTTTTTCTTTCGCTTCAGTATTCAAAATTGATCCCCTTGGCTTACAGATACACCTTAGCTAACGAGGTCTTTTAATTGAATGGTAAATCTATTTTTTTCATACTTCATCGACAGTATTCATTCATTTATTGATTTCTACGAGCTTCATTCATTTTGACCGTTCCAAAATCGTTTTTCACACCTGATGCATTTGTCGATCGTTTTAGTGTTTGGTCACGGAATTCGAAGCCGAAGAATTCAAGATTTTCCTTGAATACCTGCACACAGGAACATGCATCATTTATCCAGAAATACTTCCCAGCCTCCTTTGCATAGCACGTCATTACGATGTCGATGCCTTGGCGGAATCCTGTCTCCAATCTTTTGATGATCTCATCACACCAAACAACGTAAGTTTGCAATCGATTGATTCCCTTCAAAATTGTTTGTCTGCTTGTTTTGCGCCATAGCTCCCTGTCCATATGGAGAAAATGTTCCCGAAATTCTCCCCATGAAGCGATTTCCCTCCCACATCAAATAGCTTCACCACTTAAAGAAGGGCAAGAGTTCATATGGGAAAGTACTTTCTCACCTGGCCGAAATCTCACTTTAAACTCTACTGAGATCCCGCCCAGATCAGGAAATATTTTCCCATATGAACGCATTTTCTCGGTACGGCGGGGGAAAAGAAGCAGATCTTTGTACAAATGAAAAGCCGCGCTGATAGTCGCATGTTTTGTAATAATCCCGAAAAGCCGGAAAAATTTCTGCATATGAAAAGCTCTTTAACTGTTCACATGTTGTTTGTTGGGTTTTTGAAATTGTGTCATTCTTGATGGAAGCCAGATGACCTTCTGTCTTTCTACGCCAAGGTCGGTACCGTTTGTAATCACTACTAATTGGCTTCCTTTTTCACATAAGTATGTTTATACAGTCAACTCTGTCTATTTTGAACTCGCGTAATTCAAACAACATTTTCAGGTCCCTTGAAAATCTCCTAACATACATAAGACCTCTATAATTCGAATCTCTGTAATTCGAACTTGTTGTATTCGAGCATTTTTACGACCCCCCAGATAATTCGAAAAAGACAGATTCCACTGTATATTTTTTATGAAAAGTCAGCGGTTATTTCCTCTTCATCTACAACGTTACCGGAAAAACTTTCCTCACATGAGCACTTTTTATTTATTTGTATATTGTCAATAGACGCTGAGAAGCTTTTTGCTTATCGAGCAGTGTCCAGATCCTTCCTCTCAATGTGACCACAACTCGTAATTCCTATTCCTGGAATTATTGAGAGCTGGCAATGCTCCTCACTCTAATTGAAAGTTAGCTCAGGTTGGATCCGAACCACTGCCATAGGATCAATGTGCATGAATCTTACCTATAAGCATTCCTGACAGCTATGCTATTTTGACACTTAATATGTCATCGAATTTTACTTCCCATCGAGACTCATCCATTCCGTTTCAGTCACTTAGATTTGTGATCTTCAGTCCAGATTTGTTCTTTCTTGAAAAATGAATTAAATGTTATTCAAGTAATGAAAAATAGCGAAACAGGTTTATTTTGGTGTATTTTCTCTGCAGCGAATTATGTATACAATTTTCTTTCATATTTTCATGTTTTCATTTCAAAATCTTTTATTCACGACAGCCCCGCCAATCTAAGAAGACTCTTTGGTCCACCATTCCTAAATTTAGGCCCAACCTCTCGCCTGGCCTATTTCTAGTTGCCCCGATGTTACCCCTAATCTGTAGATGCGCGATGGAATACATTTCAGTTCATTTAATATGTCATTGCTATCTATTTACACGAGATGGATTTGTCAAATTGTAATTACATTAATTGCTTGGCAAGCTTCCCCGTACGAAGAAAAATATCAACCCTAGAAGTTTACAATACGAATATGGAAAATAGAATGACAAGGTATAAGTAGTTAAGAGTACTGTAACGATCAGCAGGAATAAAAACGCAAGAGTAAATGATGTCTTTCTTTCCGACGTAAACAGGTTTGTCTTCTCCTTGTGTCGACTCGCAAATTCACAAGAGGGTATACAATTGCAGAGCAACTACAATTGAAGGTAAGACCTTTTTTGTCAAGCCCGTAAATCTGTCCTTTCGTCATCTCTTATAATCCAGAAGGAGCCATCGATAAAGGAGATTTCAAGCGGGCATCATGGTATACAAGTTGGTGAAAAGCAGCTTAACAGTGCAATATACACAGTTGACACAGCATTGAAGGAAATGAATATAACCATCATTATCAATATTAATAGTATGCTTGGATTGAATGAATTATGAAAGTATGAATCATTTTAATCTGAACTTGAAAATAAAGAGGCTGCCACAGTTTATCTTTTTCACGGGACTGAAGGCTGGAAGTTTAAAGCAACTTATGAAAATGTGGTCTTATCGGCAGAGGGGAGGTTCTGGAGACGGCCATATTCAACTAGATATGGATATGCAAACGTTATGTGAAGAAGGGGCAAATATATGCATAGTCCTAACTGCTCAACAATAGCTGAGAAGGCAAACTGCCTCAGTGCAAGTTTCAATGCAGAAGTAGGGGTTGCCGACTCACTAAGGCAGCAATTCAGGGTTCGGTTGAGTGCAAAAGGAGGAACTTAGACCATCGATGTAGCGTCATGATACCCTCAGTATTGTCCGGAGCTATTCATGTAAAAAGGTGACTTTGTTACAAGAGACAGTGAGGGGTAGAATCAAGAGGTTTGGCATATCAAATCGTCAGTCGTGGCTCAGAACTCACACATCCTCATGGCAGCAATTCATCATTCATACCGTAGACAGGTTTGAAACCAAAAAAATTCCCATGCTTTCAAAGCAGGCGTATATTATCTCCTTCCTAATGCATTTTTCTCTTGATTCATACGAGCCTTGATTTAGGAAAGGACTTCCGCAAGATGATCCATCCTAACTCTCCACGTGACAATATATCATGATTACTATGGTTATGGATCAGAAACCCTTTCATACCTCACCTGCTTTCATCTTGTCTCTTGCATCAAAATATCGGTTTATTCAAAAGAACTTTCATACCAAATATATTCTATGTACTAAACATGTTGTATTTTTTACACTTAGTAGCTTAACCGTTGAATACCAGCCTTTGCCGAAGGAAGATCTTCCCGTAATGATTGAAAATCGAAGGATTTTAGCAAAATGGTTAAAATTGTACGTAGTTCTTTGTGCGAAAGTGAAGGACTATCTCTTGGTCAGTCCGTCTGCTCTATGTGACGTGTCATAATAGGTACGCCCAGAATGACAGCGAACTAACCACGTCCCCCTACGTAGATTGATCTAGTCATACGGAATCAAATAGTCATGTTTATCTCAATATTCTTCTACGTCAGATTCTACGATATATCGAGAAGCATTCCCAAGAGGTTTTGTCCTCGTTTGACGTCGGTGCTTTGTCCGAAGACTGTCTCTCATTGGTTCTTTCACTAAATTTGAAGGTAAACTCACTGTCCTCGCTTTCGATATATATTTGAATTACGATTTTGTATGCTGGTTTAAGATTCTTCATTTTCTCAACCTGCTCTTCGAAGGGCCGATAACCAGGCGCTTAATATTTGAACTTCTCTTGCTGCTCACATACATCTAATGTCATAGATTGGTGCTTTCATTTGACATGCACAGTGGAATAATGTTGTTTTTTGTACAAAACTGTGGTACACTTGATCTTCTCTATAAGAAACCCCATATGAGAAACAGTACTGTTATATTTCCAAAACTTAGGAAAACCTAGTGCAACGTATGTCTGGATTTACGATACAAAGAAGCTT